>JNEY01000197.1:126914-161049 GCA_020875895.1 Aphelenchus avenae
TTGTTGTTGGAATGAATGATGCCAGACGTTGATTTTTCGGGTGAATTTCTTGCGATAGCTCTGCATTCTCTCTTACTCCGCTGGCCATCTAGTAAAGCCATTCAGTGAGTCGATTAGCAACTTCGCAGAGCATCGTCGATGCTTTGACACTACGAAACACGATTGTCCCGGAATCTCTCAAAAGCGCATTCACAATAAACTCTCAAATTACATGTTTCTGCATATACCGCTTCGTAGCTTGCACGACCCGGCCACTTCACCGAATCGTGCGCCATACGACCAGGCCCAGCTTTCATTCAAAGGTCATCGCGGTCCCATAAAAGTTTTGTGCTAGAGTGGTAGGCGGCCACCTCATGTTAACACACACATCAATTCGTACTAATAGCGTGATGTTTTCTCATATTTATTAGGCAGAGTGACAGCTACAAGCAAGAATCGAGCATTTAAACACTAATTAGTTATTAGCTTAAGTAGTTAATTAGTCGTGTTGGCATAAACCAATGACGCATTTGACAACACGCTCTCGCACGGCTGCTGATGCCCCGTCTGAGTTGCGATCGAGAGGTACGTAACTATGCACGAGACGATCTAAACGCAAGTAAGTAATTTTTAGACATACAAGAGCACGTGTGGCAAATCGTGGATGGACAAGGATAAGAGAATAGATCGAAGCGGGTGCTCTCACCCTGTTAAGAGCTTGGTCCGGCCGGTCGCGTCACAGAGCGTGCGTAGTCTCGGACAAGGGGCCGCGTTTTACTTTTCCTTGTATAAAAAAAGTTGCCGAAAATTTGTCAAAACTGTCAGAAATTTGCAGACCCACCGTCAAAACGAACGGCTTCGTCATCGTTCGGAAGCCCCAGTGCGAGATGCCAAGCCATGATTGTTCCGACTGAACAATTAGTGAGTCCGCGAAGTCGTAGACGCCCGAGTCGTACGGAATCCATAAGGCCGTGCTCTCGTTCAGAATTGTTTTAACTCGGCGAATCTGAGGCAGAATGACAGCTGGACGCATTTTACTGAAGTTTCTCACCGAGCTGTGAATCGTCGACGGCACTATGACGAGAACCGCTATTTCTAGGACGCTGAATACGACATTGTACAGTTCGTGTACAGAGTCGAACAGGGTGTCGCCAACGGCATCGAAGTACATGAGCAAAGTCATGATGATGTTTGGAACCGCCAGCGCAATCATTACGAGAGCATATGCCTGGAACGCAATGAGGACATGGCAGTCGCTGAAAAGAGGTGGAAAAATGAAGCAATTGCGGGTGGTGCAAGGCCAGAGAGCAGGCGGGTCTTTCAACGTACAGGGGGAAAGTTTTTTGGGGGAGGGCATCATTGGGAGGTGTGGGATTGCGGATGGCCAAATCGACCTTTCGGTTTACAACTTCCCCCTGGGCAACCCTGTCGAGCCGGGTCCTAGACCTCTAGTTGGGGTTTAAATCAAGAGGGGGGCCTCGTTAGAGGGGAGGTATAAATTAAGGAAAATACGGTATTTGCCATTTAGCCGGAATACCGTCAGTCGGACGCTCACCTCAAACGTCGAATTGAGTGTGTCATTCGCAGCGATAATCCTAGCGTACAACTGCAGCTTACAGTTCAGGAATGAAGTCAGATGGTGCTTCTGCAAGTTCGACCGCTTGCGTATCACGCACCTTTCTGAGCCAGTGTCCTCTGCTACAGGTGCTGCAACCGTAGCCAGGTCCTCGTTGAACGACGTAATTATCAAATTGTAGGCCAGTAGGGTGGCTACATAAAAGCAGATAACGACTGTCCAAATTACTAAGTTCGCTGTCTCTAACAACGCCTGCAGTATGAAGCCGTACGGGATTCCCCACATCTGCAAGACACTATTATATCCGGGCGCACAAAGCAAGAGGTATGAATTTGAATCCCCCGCTCCTCCCCGTCAATATTCGAATCCCCCTACATTCAGTATTGACCCCGAAATCCTTGGAATCGCCCACTTCGACCAAACTCCCGTATTTTCACGCCTTCGGTATTGCCTTCACCATCTTGATCTTGTTTTTCAGCACACATTTTGCTAAAAACCACCTAAAACCAAAAGAAACGCAGGAGAGGGCGTTGTCGATGATTTGGGATTTCAAATTGACACGGGGAGCCTTCTTAATTCTTGCCGAGCAAGAGGGGTAAAATAGGTAGTGCCCCTTTTAATGTGCGGGCATGAAGAATCTTACATTCCAAAGATTAGTCCGGTGGCTGCCGATGTTCAGTTTCGACTGAATTCCAATCACCGGAATTAGGACAATAATGATCAGGTCGATAAAGAGCGACACGCAAACAGCGGCGCCCGCAGTCACACATCGAAACAAGACAGTTCGCACTCGCTGGACCAGCTTCTGTGTCGTACACAAGTCTTCCATTATGTCGAATAGCGTCCGAACGTGTCCCTCGGCCTCCCAGTAAATGAAGAACACCTACAACATCCCATGTGTATTTGATGTTGGCGTTTGAGATGTGGATGTTGCTGCCATAAAACACTCCCTAGTGTTTCTAAACGTACCGCAGCCAAAATGCACTTTAAGAGCAGAATATTGGACCAGCGTCGTTGGATATGGTCGTACACATAATGCGTGATGTAATAGACGCCTGAAGAGTATACCTAACCTCCATCCACAAAAGCCGGTCTTCTTGATTACCTATTGCCATGATAAGCAGTGCACGAAAAAGTCGGAGCCGGTGAACACTTGTGCATTCGCCGCTATCAGGTGTGGCGCACCGGAAACATAGCCCTGTGCACTGCAACAGCCTTCTGACCGCATCAAAGACATGTAGGTTCGCTGAGGTCGATCCCCGTGAACTCATCGCTTAGCCACTGATGTCTTGGTCCGTATGGTCGCCTCTCCAGAAAGGGTTACTCGAAACCGAGGTTCCGGTCGCTATGCGTTTACGATACTAGGCAAATACTGGGACATTAAACAGCAGTGGAGAAAGCCTTCAGCCTTGGATGCTTTTGTGTAAACTGCGTCCTACGTTACAAGTTTATGGCTGCTTTCCGGCTAAAGTAAGCATTAAGCGAATGCACTATGGCTTCCACGCGATAAGTAAGGGTTGTATGCTATCGGTTAGCATGAGAGCGACAGCTTCGACATCTGTATAGCTATTACGACGTAAGTGACGATTGCCGAAAGCACCTGAAAGCGCTATATTTCTGAATCTTAGGTTATTGGTATAGGCATTGGTTATAAGCTAAGCTAGACGCCTGAAGACAATTTTCTGTTTGTTGTACCGGCAAGCTTTGTACGGCTGTGACAGAATACGTTAGCCAGCCGTAACGGGTATATGGACAGTCTGGTGTTGGGTTCCAAGCCTTACTCACCGTAAACACCAGACCTCTCATAACGACTGTGAATCCCCACAGTGATATGCCGACGTCTGGCTGTACGACTTTTGCAATGAACTTCCGCGAAAACCGGTCAAGGTGCCGCCCGTATGGTGCCCAAGCGGATAAATTCACATGCAAAGTTCTTTCGATGGCACGTATCTATAAAACGAAATGGTCGGATGATCGTGTTCGTCATGCGATACCTCCGTGATCACCTTCGCTGGGATGATGGTCAGCGCTGCGAATTTGAAAACGACGAATGGCACGTGGTAGAGTGATAGCAGCTTGTGCAGTGTGGACCGGTTGAACTCTGCGTGCCAGTTGATAAGATCGAAAATTGTGACCGGTATGGTCAAAGAGAGTGTTATGAAAGTGTATCCCTGCAAGTGGTCGACGGTACACATGATGTATTGCCTGGAAGCAGAAGCTTAACGCCAATGCGTTAACACTGCCTGTGGCATACCGAGAAGACGGCGTCGATCCGTCTCACGATCATGACAAGTCGGTCGTACTCACACATGTACGCGCTCAGGGATTCAATGATTCCTTCTTCCCGATTAGCCGAGTCATCGAATCCGCCATGTTGATCATCTACCGACTTGAACGAGGCGCCGACAAGATGTAGTCGGCGATTAAACGACGAAAACAGTCGGCATACGGCTAGCACGACGCCAATATACAAACCGAGAATGGCATGTTCCGTTGCATGAAGAATCAGATCCAGCAGAGCACTGATAACGTATCCTTCTTCAAACGACCATGCCTAAGTGCGTTCGTTGAACTCAACAACTGTCACTCACCCGCTGCTAAGATGGGTTCTTAATTAGCGCCCATCACTTTGTTGGCTAATGTACTATCTGGGCGCGCTTACTATGGGCTTTGAATATGCTAGTTGGCAAAATAATGTAGACACTCGATGTAGGTACCCGTACCAGTCCCGCGTAGAAGCGCAACGAGGACGCTTCTTTGGCCGGCATTATGTAAAGCCCAGTTAAGCGAAGAAGTAGAAACAATGGACGAAAGACGGTGTTGCGCATTGACGTCGTTCTAAGGAAACAGACGCGGTAGTGGCTGTTCTGACTCTTTTGTTTGTGTTGCAATGGACGTTGGTCGGAGCTAGAATTCTAAGCTGAGATCCAGTGTCTTGAAGCCAGAACGTGGTGATCCACACGTATCGTGCGGCGGGATAGTGAGCTGCTTGAAAATATCGGCCTTTCGCAGTCGAAACTAGATAAAGTCAAGTAGAATTCGTCGCCCATGCCAGTGCACGGACCTTACCCGGACACGTTTTACGGCAGGGCGACAAGGCACGGGGGTACTTACCCCCCCCCCCCTATGATACATTTCCGAGCTTGTCCGATAATGTCCGTTTTATGTGTTAAGCCGCCTTTTTTTTATTGATTTAACCCAAATAGCCCGGCGCAGGCGCCGCCAGAGCAAATTTTGGGATTTCTGGTGAATAATACGTTCAAAATTCAGCAGAATTTTTCATTATATGACACCAAAACAGCACGCCGCAGGCGCCGCCAGCGGGTTTTGCACTAAACCGACAGAAATTCACCCAAAATTTTGCTTTCAGAAGAGTTTAAGCAGCAACAGGAGCTGCTAATAAGTCATAGCTTCAAATAGCCCGCCGCCCCTATGGTGGACCGTGCAGAAACCCTAGTTTCTATGAACAATACTTAAGGAAACCAACCCACATGAATCGAACATGTCGCAAACAAATTAAAATATTTGCTTAAACTGTATTTAACTAGAGGAGAGTCCCTGCCGTTGTGCTACCATGCCCGGGTCAGCATTCTTGTTCGAGCATCCGCACCTGACTAGACTGGACGGAAAAGGCACACATTCTGGCAAATATCCACGGGCATTGGTACATGGTCGCGTTAAACCCGCATTATGTTACCCACTGAAGTAGACAGAACCCGAAGCTTCAGCATGCAGACGAAATGTAGAGAAATAGCCTGCAGTTCAGAGGTTGCACAGTGTAAGCACGAAAAACGACTCGAGCTAAAAACGTATTGCCCCACCCCGCCCTCTGCTTACTTCGTTTTCTTCGAATCCGCGACTGGTAACCTGGCATTTGTAGTCCAAGTTTGACACGATAGATTTTTTACCTTTGTATTAAACCTCAAGGATGATTTGGAGCTCGTAGATATACCTCAAAACAGACTTTGAATGTGAAATTTGAATGTTTTCCGTGAAGCAGAAATAATAAGGCTTACGGCCTAGGACTAGTCATGCCTATGTTCATGAACCACTGCACCAGTCTATGAGCCCACACTGGAGAAAATCATGTTTCAAAAGACGCGTTGAAGGATTTGTAAGTCTCTCATTAATTTTTCGTTTCTTATTTCAGGAATCAACATCACAGTCACAAGAGAGGAAGCCCTGAATGCTTTTGTGTGCCTTCGACAACGACAAGCTTGGCAGGGCTTCTCTGGATTTTTTTTATTCTTATACTATACTATATACTATTATTCTAGCGACGGCATACATTTTGTTAGATGATATATAGAATATAATACAAGGTGATAAAACAAATAACATTAAGAACCGAGGAAGAGCTTCTTCTTGTATTGCTTCCTCTTGTCTTCTTCCGATTCGTCGGGCGCAGACGGGGCACTTGTCGCTGCGCAGCATCCAGCTGTCAATGCATCCGCTGCACGAGGTATGCCCGCAATGGAAGACGGTGTCGATGTCCTTGTCCGTGCACAGCGAGCACTTCAGTTTGCAATCCACTTCGTCTTGCAGTTTCTCGACTAAAGAGGCGCTCGTACTTTAGAGCTAGCAAGCGTTACCTTTACCAGTATACGTATACTTACTCGTGGCGGTAGCAGCATTCAGCTGTTTCTGCAGGGCAACGTTTGCACTAGTGACGTCCTCTAGCTCCGCTACCGTCCGCTTCCAGTTGGCGTCACTCTGCTCGAGCAGACGTTCTGCGCTTGCAAGCTTGCAGGAAAGGGTAGCGTTCATACTAGAGATGTCCGCTACCGCCCGCTTGACGTTGGCGCCGTTCTGCTTGAGCAGGCGCTCCGCTTTTTCGAGCTTGCGGGAAGCTAAAATCGAACGTGACGCTTGATCGGCTTCCTTATCCACTTAACTACCTCGATTCACTTCCATCCCGGATTTTTCACTTGTTTTATTTCAATTTTTCACTCCCCGATTTTTGAGAATCTTTTTGAGTTTTGAAGGAAACAAGCTTTAAAAGTTGTATGTTTTTACAGTTTAGTTTTCTTCCGTATGACTATTTTCTTCCCTGCATCGTACATAAAGGCCTTAAATTTCTGCTGTAAACCTGGAAGAAGCTCAATTGTAAAGGGAAGGTGTCTACGAGAAGATAGGCTAAGTGAGATGAAATACGATACACACCTTGCGCCAAAACCTCGAGTGCCTTCTTTTCAGACGTTGCACTTGCTTTCCGAAGTCCCTCGAGATGAGCCTCCAGGTGCGATGCTGCGGACTCCTTCAACTTCAGCGAGCGGATCAGTGCGTCCCGTTGGTCGACGGCGGCATCCCTCTCAACGCTGACAAGTTGAAGAAGGTCCAGCAAGAGCTGCAGCGCTGGCTTGCAGTCAGAATCTGCCATGACGTCAACGTTCTCGGCACAAAGCCGGCTTACGTCGACGCCACACTTTTTCGCCAGTTGCTGGATTCGCCGCGTAACGTCTAAAAACTTCAGCTTAAGCATGTACTACCCATGGATCAGGCTGTTTTTTTAAAGCATGTGCCTTGGCTTACCTTCACGGTTGTTCGACTGCATCCTCTTGATGAGCTTGTCCTGGATTTCAATCGTCCGCTTCAAGTGGCACTCGTTGCGGAAGCATAGTTCCTGCTTACAGGCAGATTGCATGCTTTGGAAGTTGCGGATATGTCACGGCAATAAACTGCTTTGGACCTCTCGGCTGGCTCAGTGTAAGTCTTGTAGATATTTATAGCATCCGACACCAGCCACTGGTCGCCGATACGATCTTCGACTATCCCCAGGGATCACCTATTTTGGCGCTTTGCACTGTCGATTTGGCTAATAATCTGTGGTCAATGCGCGTACGCTTAAACGAAAAGTGACGATCAAATTGAAGCAACGTATGATTAGCCGCCGATCTCTTGTCATTGTACTGCAACCGGAGTAAAAGGATTAAGCTGGAGCTACTTCTTTGAACACCCGCGAAAAGCAGGTGCACCACCATTGTGCGAAGATTCTGATCATAAGAGGCCTTCGCTATAATGCTAAAGAAAACAAGTCACGACAGGCCAATCCAACGATCCTGGCATGGTAGACGCTAATGAAGAATCATTATACACTAAAGGTGGTTTCATATCAGTCCACATTCAAATCGCCGCCTCACCTTGTGTTTGGCGACAATCAGTAGCTCATGAAGAGTTGAGTACACCACCAAAGCTCCAGGTTTACTGAACATGTGCGAACAAAGTTATAGAATGTCCAAGTTATGCTTAAAAGCTATATCGAACCCGCCATAGCATCTTTCACATGGCGGTCAAGAAGGAGAATTGTTATGAAATTGAGTCCTATCGTGCGTGAAGAATCGAAAAATAGCGTCCATTTTCGCATGGTGTGCGTTTGGAATTCTTTTATTTTGGCAGCGGGTCAAAAACTCTCCAATGTCGGCGAGATCAGTTGTGGTCGCATTGTCTTCAGCAAACATCGGTTAGACGAGCTTAGTTCATAAACCATTAGTTTGCTTCAGTGTGGCAATCTCTGGGAATTTCCTGTGGCATTTACTTGTTTTGCTGTCCTTGAACTCCCAGGTTCAACGAAGTTTGGAGGCACTTGAAGGAACAGTCTATTTAAAGTGCTGTCTTCCCTTGCGCTCAGTCGATTTCAGCACTACTCGTGCGCAAAATACGCGGATTGTGTCCCTGTTTCGACATGCTGCCTGAGATTCTGCTCGACGTTGTAAGCTTCGCTGACTACGCGACTCTCATGCTAATGAAGCTGGCTAACAAATGTCTTCTTCGATTCGTGGACAAGCACGCGGAAACACTCGCAATAAGAAGAGCATTCTCCCTCACATTTCGGGAGGCCGAGTTCGAGGTGGCAGATTTTCGTGACCTACGGCTAGATCGCGTCTTCGTAAAACTTGACGCGAACGATGCCGATTCAAGTACAGCGCTGGTGGAATTGAAAGCAATCATCGGACCACACGTTGTCGAGGAGGTCGAATTGTACGAGCTAAGCATTCCAGTTAAACGTCTCGTGGACTTCATCCCTGGCATGCGCGACGTTTCAAACGTCTTCGTGTACCTCTCGGCTCCTCTATGTGTCGAGGATATGGCTGCGTTCAAGCATCCGGACTACATGTGTCTGGGCGACATGCCATTCAAAACGGTAATGGCAACAATGCAGCATGGCTGCACCTCCAAGGCTACCATGTTACGTGTCTCAGCGCCAGCGAATGAACAGAACAGTGTACTCGACATGGATGCAGAAGACGCGATCCTTCGCTTCTGTACGGCCGACGGCAGGCTCGAGCAGAACAAATCAAGGCGCATCGACTTGTGTTTCTGGCGCATCAGGTGGACCTTCGTGGAGCGGCTCATTGAGGTAGGATAAAGTTATAGGGCCCGAACGCTCAGGAACACATCGAGAAACAAACCAAACCTGCCACATATATATGAAAAGAAATGTTTCACTGGTCCAAGAAGCTCACTACATTGCTATGATCCGGCCTCGAGCACGGCACCATCCATTAGGCCCGTGCCCCACATAACAATATACAAATGATGTGTGTACAATTTCAGGCACTCGTCCGGTGCAAGCGCATCGTAATCGTTACTTTGGAGATCCCAGAAGAAGTGCCGAACCGTTCATTTGAAGTCGGCAAAGGCGGTCTGGTAAATTCCTGGGAGTTACCGCTGTGCAACACGTCGTTTGAACCAAAGGGCGTCGGAATCGATCATTTTCTGCGAGGCATTCACTTCCGCGAGCACCCGTGGGTCAAACTTGCCCACTTGTCCCGACAAACTGGTGTCGTCGTTTTTGTCAGCGAGTGCGAGCTTACATTGACGAACAACCCGAAACACATCGAATACGAAACTATGGATTATGGCTATTGATCTGTAGCGCATAGTTACGCGTTTGAAGTAAACCTGAGTACAATAAGGCTCATGAGATTCTATTGTTTTTACAAGAACCACGCGGACCGTTCCCAACAGTACCCAGGAAGTTCGCATTGAGAATCAAGTGATAGCCGAGGGTTAGGTGACGTCTGAAAATCGCCGCAGTATGAGTTTTTGACCCCTCCTAATCCTCGCATTGTCCTTTACCACCTCTTCCAACATAACCTCTTCTCCCACCTCCGCATGGGCACCCTGCCCATCGGGCACTCCATCCGTTGTTAGTTCCGTAAATCAACGTTTTACCGATTTCACTCATTGCAAGTGACCGCGTCCGCCAAACTGGCCCTCTGCTTTAAAATGCTTGCTTCGTTGATGAGTTGCCCAAAATCCCAGATTCTGACTCCTGTTTCCATGCCATAGCGAGCGCTATAAACGCATAGGCGTACCGGCTAGGAAGGAGATATTTTATCAAAAATGCTTTAGCAGGGGTTCCCAGCATGGAACATCCGACAGTAGCGTCCGTTTTTACAGGGGGGATTTAAGTGGTTGGGGTCTGGGGGGAGGGTGGGTATCCTGCTTACCTGCGATAGTTTGCACGCATGCTACTACCGTAGCTAGGGATACGGACGCTTTTGCATCCGCCCATTGCGAGAAGAAAGGAGAAATTTTACGAAAATTCCGTAAATTATTGCAAGCGCTACATGAATTCCGCGGCGTTACGGCACAACTGTTGGTGAAACGAAGTATCGCCTGTTTAAGTACGAACGTACCTATCTACTTGCTACGGTTATCCCCGCTAGCGGCACCGACCGCGCGACACGCGGCCCAGCCGCTAGTCACTATATAAAGCGCTGGTGTGTCCTGACAAACCTTCATGCTTAAGGTATTGTCCCCCACAGTGAGTGAGGGCTTAGCGAATATTAGCTAGACATACTAGACGGGGAAATAATAAAACTTTTCAAACTGTAACACGGGGATAACTTGAAGAAAGCGAAGTTCTGCTGCGTATGAAACTGCGTTGTTCCTGCTTCGCATGCTCATCATTCGCATGCTCATGCCTTGCTTACTTGCTTCGCATGACCATTCCCAGCATGTTTTTGGACCACAACGGCAACGCGGGATATTTTCAGAACAGTCCCTCTAGGTTAAGTCCTGCTTAATTCGTGGGAAGCCCGGCTAGTGTCGCTCCGTGCCCGTTAACGCAAGCGAAAGGCTAGTTTTCACTATTTCGGTAAAAAAATTGGCTCAACTTTTCTTTGGTGTAGCCTGTGGCGAGCCCAATTGATGGACTCTAAAGCGATAATTAACTTCGTTGCCAATATCTATATTGCAAGTTTTGTCGGAATTCTGCAAGATTCTGACGATTCAACTAGCAATCTGATCGTTTATGTTTATGTCGTGTACACAGGAGGAGGGGAGGGGCGGGTAGAAAAAGGCTACGAAATCTCTCATAGTCTATGGACGGTCCCTAAAGTATGTTCATAAAATGAGACATCCGCTGTCAATGACGTCCTAGGGTACGCACTGTTCGTAGCTTTCGAGATGTATACAATCAGCGTTCAACGAACTATTTAAGTCGTAAATTGGAGGGATGCCGTAAGTTCTGCGGCCTTATTGGAAAAGTGGCTCTCCACAAGTTTGGCTGATACTGCATTGTCCTTAACGTCATCATTAAGCAGAGGGTTTCACGAAGATGAAGGACGCAGTGTTTGCTGGCTTCGTTATTTTGTCGACCGTTATGCTCCTGATATCGGCCAATGACTTCTCCTGCGGAATAGGCGTTGAAATACGCTCCCAGCTAGGCTCGACCGAGTTTTAACCCAGCGGAACTTAGCGCTTTTGTTTTTTTTATTTCTTCAGGAAGAAGTAATTTTAAATAAGCGTGCAGTTCTCAGTTTTCTTTTCAGATGATTGACGGAGGGGACGGGAGGTACTGTGCATGGCCTTTTTCGGTAAAAATGAACATATTTTGCTTCTGCCTAAGACGGACATTCGCATTCGATCGAATCTGAAAAAAAAACTATTCTAATAGGACCCACGCCAACCAAATGTTCCGACTACAAGAAGGCGAACGAACATCACTGGCAAAATCGGGAAACCGAAGCTCGAACGAGTGCCCGGGGTCCGTGCGAACCCTACTCGTATGGTACCCTTACGGCCGTAGCATCGCAGGATATTAAAGTTTGGAAAGCCGAAGCCATACCCCACTCCGTACCGTTCTGAACCTACCCGTACCGTACGGTACTAGCCGTAATACGTACGACTCCTCGACCTTTGTTCCCTGGCAACTTCTGTGCCACTTTCGACTTTTCTGTGACTTCTTAGAGTGATTCGGCTTCACGGGTCTGGAAGGCCTGTTGGTGTCAGCTTTTCGAGCGCTCCTCAGCTTTTACACGCCACGGCAGTGTCCGCCAAGTTTATGCAGGTAGGCATCGAGACCGCAACTCAGCCACTAGGTTCACGGAGACCCCTGTAATGGCAAACCTTAGGGAGACAGCGGCGGCCCTATGGTCTACGGCCGAGGCCGATGGTACCAAGTGGGCGTCGACCACGGAGCTCTGTATCAAGCGCCATCGGACCACACCCTTCAACAAAGTGAGCCGTTAGCATGGCCAACTAAACCGGTTCAAAACACCAGTGACTTTGCCGCCTTCCACGCGCGTTAGCCGAAATCACAGGCACAGCAGACAGCACCAAAGTTGCCAAAAATGTGCCTACTCCCTTACTCAATGATTTTGTTGCGTGCTTGACTGTCTCTGAGAGGACAGTTACCGGCGTGTGGGGTATGATTCGAAGCCGTCGAATCGAAGGAGACTATTCTAGGAAGGGAATTAATTTTCGGATACTCCTAAAGCGCGGGAGGGTTTCGAGAAGAAACTACTCAGATTTCGAATCATTCGAAATTCGAACGGACACGGTTGGGAACCAAACGCCATGCTTAGACGTCTTCGTTCTCGTTCCTGCAAACTGCAACTGGATCTCGCGTATGACAGACGGAGCTGCACAATGTTAGTAATGTAACCGACGTCGGGTTCTTGTACCAGTAGCACTCTCTCTATGATGGGCGCGTGAGCTGTAAGTATGAGTGTTTTGTGCTTGTTCTTCTCGAAGGTCTCAAAGGTCGTCAGACTGCGTTTGCAAGGAACGGAAGGACGCGGCCAGCTAGCGGCGCGCTGCGCAGCAAAAGAAAACATCCAAGCGCAAATTCCTTCCGGCCGCTGATCGAAGAAGGCTTCCGCGGGATCAGCAGCCGGAACCTGGAGGGAATCATGCAGACCACCTAACGTTGGAATTTCAGCGTCCGATGACGCGACGAAGGAAGGCGCTAGTTAGCCGCTGCAGCGTATCTCGCGGGGAATGGGACAAGCGATCGCAAGAGACCACGTACTTAAGCGCAGTGTGAACTGTGAATAACGGGCCCCCGGCGTATGTCCTACGTCGTCAGTGTGTTGTCTCGCATAGCTTCGTTCTGTTCATAAACGTGTGCTTTAGTCTTGTGCCGTGATTTCATTAGTGGAGAGCCAGTCTCAGCACGACCTCAAATAACAACTAGGAAGTCGCAAGACTATAAGCTATGGGAGATCCACCGGGTAGTTACTTAAGCTTAGCAGGCTTGGTAGCGTCACATTGGTAGTTACTTAACCTTAGCAGGCGTGGTAGCGTCACAGTAGTGGGCAGCTCAAGCTGCTACTCGAAAACGACCACGCGCATCAACATTCAGTTCACGCTCTTCTTGTTAGGTAACAATTCGCACGAATCGCTCAATAAAATGACCTTCCTTGATCTAATCCTTATACACTATAGGTTGGGTGTACCTCCGTGAAAATTCAAATCCGCGCTACCCGCTCGGGTTTGATATCATTCGCTAGCCCATGAAAATATAGTTAAACCCCGAAGTTTTAGGTTGATCGCACACGTCTGAAAAAAGGCCCACTTGGTACCATCGGCCGAGGCCGAAAACCATGAGCGGGCCGCCGCTATCTCCCTAAAACTGAACCGTCAAAATTTGTGCTTACATGCGATAGCGAGCCCGCTATCGCATGCATTCATAGCGGGTAGGAAGGAGACATGATAGAAGATTGGGTCTTAATGGGTTCTCGAGCGTGGAGAATTCGAAAATAGAGTCTCTTTTTAGCATGGGGTGCTCATGTTCACGTGTTTCGCTGTGCAGCATTTCAAAAGTTTTTGAGCTTATTCTCATTCAGTAAGGATTTCAACCGCTGGGAACCCAAAATTTGGAGTCAGGTTAGGTAGAATTCTCTAAGGCCGGTATTATGGTACTCTCTTGGGGCATTAAATTGCAGTACTCGTTAGAAAAAGTAAAAATTTCACAGCAGTAGACGGGAAGGATCAACTCTACATTTACAGGTGTGGCATATAAAGTGCTTTAACCAGTGCTTTTACTGATTCTCATGAAAACGTCATGGTTTATCACATCAGTGCATGCGGACAATTATCAAGCAGTCAAGCTAGCGGCAGATGTCCAATGTGCGTGGCATCAAACACTAACAACGCCAGCCAGAGGACCTTTCACATATTTGACGAAGACCGGCGTTGTCACACTTTTGGAAGGAATAATTTTAATAGTTGAACATTCGAATAACAAACAGTGGAAACATGAAAAATAATAACGAAACGAAAAAAAGTAGAAATCCTTAAGGCTGGTCGCGCATTCCCTTCAGGTAGTCGGCCAGCTCCCGGTTGTAGCGCTGCTTCTCTTCGGAAGCCCGCTCCTGCCAGTGCTCCTTCTCCTCATTCGACATTGCGGCCCACGCGATGCCAGCAGCCTTCGTCACGTCCGCGACACGCATTCCAGGCTGTGTGCGGCGGGTCTCGTCGAGATACAGAAAGAACGCGCTCAGCGGTCGCTTCGGAGCATTCGGGTCCTAGAAGCCATGATTGTGCAGAGTTCATAATGCGCTGGGTTACATTTCTGGAAGCAGGGTGTACCGGAATTATACAAATTTTCTAATTTAAATATAGAACCAAAAAATTTCTAATTGCGTGTCCAAGTGGAATTTTCCAAAGTCTGCGGTAAGTGAGAGTGGGATGGGCAAAAAGAAGGTTCTCAAAATATTCCGGCGCGTGAAAACTTGATCATAAGTACGCTCAACGCAAATAACGGCGCGTAGCGGGCGTTGAAAACGAATTTTGAATTTGGGAAATAATTTAGTGACACTTGACGAATTTAATTGTTTGTGTTGCTCGATTGTGTTGTGTTGCCCGTGCTCGTTATTCGAGGATTCAAAGCTATTCTATTTTTAATCCATAAAAAAGCACCGAGTTTCGTAAGTCGAACAACCAATGCAGTGCTGCCGGGAAGTGCATGCATCTTACCTTCGGCTTCCTTCCTCGCTTCTTGGCCGGCGCGAATGCAGGCCGGGCAGCGAAGATGCCTGCCAGAGTCACCGGCGGATGAAGTTGAGCGTTACCCACGGGAGTCTGTTGCTGACGCGGCGGTTGCTGCTGTTGAGGCTGAACTCGAATGGCTGCGGGATTCTGATGCTGGGGAGGCATTTGGTGGTGGTGCCCACCGCTTCGAAGCTTATGTTCACGACTTGCTAAAATTAGAAGTTCATTGTTTTCGGGCTTCTAACGTTTCATCCTCTTTAAACGGTAGGCTGTTTTTTTTTGAATTTCCGAAAAGTACTTTTTATGAATAGATTAAGAACAGACTAAGACAGATCTTAGTACGATGTTTAAAGACGAGAAATATCTGCTTTTTAGTAACTACCCACCGATAACTCCGACGATGCTCTGCATGTGCGTGAACGTCAGCGTTGAAGTGTCTTCGACGTTGATCTCCCAGCCTCCAGTGGCCGAGACTTCCTTCATGGTGAACCTTGCAGCCGTCGTCGGTACGATGGCGGGCAGCTAAATAAATGGACACTTGAACCCAATATCGCCGGTGATCATACAAACCTTCAGAAAGGGCTTGATGTGCTCGATGTCGGCGATCGTCAGTTCACTGGTGTCGCGGATTTTCACCGAGAATCCGTTGCCGTTCGGCGCCACAGCCCTTGGAGGGAGGATCTCGACGACGTCGTTGTCGACCTCGACTAGCTCTCGCTTGATGTTCGGCTTCATGGACTGCGTGGAGCACATTTTGCGTCGAAATTTAATGAACGCTAGGCCGTTGGGCTGAAGAAGTGTCGATGCGACTAGGGTTTTATACTCACCTTACCCACAGGAAAGTATCGATCAATACCGTTGCCGAGTACTAGTTCTAACAAAGAAGGCGAGGTCGGCGACCGATGCCCGCAAACTATTGTCAGGTTGAGGGCCGACCAATAGGCAATGAATGCTCTTAAAGCGAGCCATAAGTGTTCAACAAACTCGTAGGCATGCTCTGTCTTAGGACACTAAACAGTTAGCTAAGCTTGCTTAGGATACCTGCAAATTGCAGCAATCATCCTCCTTGTTCTTTTTGTTGAAGGAGCCATTTCCGGTGACATCTCTGGAGGCAACTAACATTAAATACGAATCGTGTACACGTCATTAAGGCACCCAGGGCATTTCCGATTCGTTGGATATTTCGGTAACCCGAACGTTTCGGTAACAAGTAGCATGTCTGAATTCGATGGAACTACAGTTGTCGCTTATATGATTCATTAGGAATTTTCTTTGGGCGTGCTGCTTTCCGGGAATGTTTTTTTTCTTATTTAGCAGAACCTTACTGCTTCTACTTTGTTGACTCTACACATTGTATTCCACGCGTGCAGGGATCGAATACTGAGGCGCTATGTAAGGACGATGGCTCAATGCGTCGAAGATCAATCCTAACCTACGTATCTGCAGATGGACTAGTCTCGGGTAAACAATAAACAACTTTTAAAAGAACTGAAAAGGTAGACGACTCAAGCTGAGACTTCCTGCTGTTAACGGTGAAGCCCTGCTGCGAAAGGAGGCGCACACGTGTTAAAAGTGCGGGTACACCAATGCTTTGCGAAGTAGATTCTCACATTAACATGAGGGCAAGTGCATCTGTTTTGGTCGCGCTATGCATGCTGAGTACACTTCTCGTGACCGTCGACAGTCAGTACTATTTCTACAGTCGCTACTACCCTAGCGGGCGCGGACGCTACGACAGTTACCGCAGCCCGTCTTCGGCTCGGTACCGCACTCCGTACCGATATCCCTCATCATATCGTCTAACCACATGGCTGCGTCAGCTTAGTCGACCTTCGAAGCGAGCGTGAGTGTTTGTAAAAAATACGAAGCATTTCGTGACCATCCCTCACTGTTTTAGATTTGTTCGACCACCGGGCGTTGCTCAACCGCCTGTCTCGTTCATTCTCCATGAACACGACTGAAAGGCTAAACGTTCATTGGCCTCTTGCTAGCTGCAAGCTAACTTCTTCTGTTCTAACTATTTTCTTGCATTGTATACGCGAAGTATTTCATAGTGACGTTTCTCCTTTCGTAGAACGATTACTATCCTGGGCGAAAGAATAAAAATTTAATGTCATGAGCGGGACGAAGGCGATTTGCTAATGAAAAGTTTCGAGTAAGCGCGGAGGCAGCTCCAGGCGCTCGTTCGTGTGATCGGCGTCCAAGGCCTGCGTTTCTCTGCAGCGATGAGAACAAACGGCACATTCTAATATGTGAGTCCTTAAGTGTGATCGGCTTCATTTGGGATTCTTCAACGATCAGCAAAAAAAATCTACAGGGGTAGAGTGAGTCTTGGGTTAATGGTCTCCTTTACTTCATGTCGAGGCTGGGCGAGAATCGCAGTCGAAACTGGCATCGTAAATCATCCGCTGTTTAAAACAGAAACTGAGAATCGCAATCTGTTCGGCAGACTGAAGTTTTTGATTGTTTTGTTGGGACGCAAGCTGCTCGTGTTGCGTGTCGCTTCAGTCGAATTCGAGCGATGGCTTTCGCCGGGACAGCGCTTTTCACTTATATGCCGGAAGGCTGAGCACGACTAGTCATCATCATCAGCCAAGTCATTGCAAGCAAATCATGACCAAAAAAGTCCTTCTAAGCCAAGCTTGACCCAAATAAGTCCTTCCAGAAGCTCAGGTTTCTGTATCAAATAACTAGCAATTCTTTGGTAGTGCACCGCTTGCTAGCTTGATGGCGCCACCGATGTTGCCCTGTCAAGAAAAGTAAAGGCTCCGCGATGACGTCGCTAATCATTCAAATTTTTTTGCGGACGCGAGGTTAGACGCTGCCGCGTCGTTTCACGTACGCAAGCATTCCGGGACGGCTTGCGTACTAGACGACGCGTGCTACAAATCCTTCGCAGGAGAAAGTTGCTTCCCGATAAATGTATCTTCGTGAGAAGATCTACATCTAAGAGTGCTTGATTTCTAGTCGACGTGTTTTTTCGGACGAGTGTGTGGTCCGTCTGAGCCGCAAATTGAACATTAGTCGTATTTCCCCCGTTAGGCACGGCCTTTTACAACGTCCGGTGGACTCGAAGGTTACGACCGGTTCCGTATTGCGAAGTCGGATGTGCCTTGAGAATTCACATGGGGACCGCTCAGAATTTGCTTGATATCATGGGTCAGTTTCTTGAGTCCTCCCCCTAAGCCCCTGATCGGGCTGTTGACCCTTCACGCGTGACATAACCTACTAAAATCGCCTTATGCGCTACATAGTTTAAATAATGTAAAATGTCCATATTAAAATAAATTTTTCTAGCTTAGCATCTATGAAAGTTGAGTTTGACATTTGCGGAAACTGTTCTGGCGGCGCCTAGCGGCGTGCAGTTTTACATAGTACTCGCGGGTCACCGCCTCAGGCCTATCAGGCTCCTACGTGATATCACCCAATTCTTGGACGATCTAAGCGGTGCGCGAGTTTCAGCACGGGTCTGTGACGATGGATTTGTTCCTGTTCCGACAGGACGAATGGCAACAACTCTACAACTGTTCCCTCTATGAAGTGGAGTCGCTAACTCTTGAGCGACGTCAGCACCGGGTCGCTGGGCTAGTTGCAATGACGCTGACTGTGATATTCGAGGTGGGCAATGGGCAAAACTGTCGTTTGAGGAACAAGAACTTTCTATATCTTTTATTGCTATGACGGCTTAAGCCCTAACGAACAACATAAGTCTGCGCCTAATTAAGCCTAAAATGAAAAGAACTGTTGGGGAGTTCTGAAGATTTATGAGGGAATTCCGAAAGTTAGTGGTGACATTCTATATTAAGTTTACTTGTTGGAGTTTTAAAGCAATATTATTTTTTTGCCCTCAGATTATCATGTCTCCACTTGTGTTTCATGCCCAAGCTAATTTCTCCCCACCAACCCTCCAAAGCTATGCTTCTCTAGGTCCTCTACGTGCCTTGCCTCCTCGTCATAACAAGGCCGGAATCCTTGCAGTACGCGTCGTACAAGCTAATGGCTTTAATCGGCGTCCTCGATGTCATTCTGATGCCATTTAGCGGATTTGTTTCGTACGTGGGCAAATTTTTTGCAAAAACTGCTCAAAATTTAGCGGATACTTCGCCACCGAAGGCATCATGTTCTGCTCTTATCCCACTTTTATTTATGCTTACAGCGTCGTCGTAAATTGTAAGACACGAAAGCCACCATTGCCTGAAGACTACCGCTGTTATTTAGCGCTATGGGGCAGCCAGATGGTCACCAGCATGATTCTCGCACTCAACCGCTGCGTGCACATCATTCATCCTGGGCTGGCCAAACGCCTATTTGATGGCCCGCGCGTCTACGTTTGGCTCCTCATACCGTTAGCCATTGCGGTGGCGTTTCTCTTCTTCCCACCGCTGGTGTACAACGGCGTGGCGTTCGCGTGGATCGTGAATCCTCACTACGGCTACTTAGAAGACGACGGCACGAGGGTCAGCCGGAGAAATCATGTTTGCACATACCGGTCTCGTTTCAGTACAGCAATCACTTGCACATGGTCAACAACTTGGTGGTTTCTACCGGCCTTCTCGTGCTCTACGCCACTTTTGTGATTGTGTGTCGCAAGAAGACGGGTGGGATGAAGATTCTGACGACCCACGTCGACTACAGTGTATGACTGTAGAAATGGATTAGGATTTCGGCAGAGCCCGTTACACATGTTGTGTCGTTCCATGCCCTTTTAGGAAATGGAAAACGAGGCTCTGAAAAAGCCGTTTTTAATCAAATCAATGCCGTTCCTTTTACAAACGGTGCGGTATTTTAAAAAAAAACATAGATCGCAAAACAGCAGGGAGGGGTCAGAACGGACCGGCACAGGGGGATTCAGTGTAGAGATGAGGCTCCATCGCGTGACTTGCCGTTTTTCGTATCGTCGTGCCGCTTGAACCGACTGCAAAGCGGCACCGTCAGGGTGGGGAGGGGGGAGGGGGGGGGGGACGACCAAATGCAGAGGAGCTCAAGCAAGGGGTCGCGTAGAGGGGCGAAAATGACCTTGATTCTTCCGTCTCACTATATGCCAAAAGCCTTTTTTGAACGAAGCGGGCATACCAAAAGCGATACTTGTCAAGACTGGCAGAAAAGGATTAACACGCACACTACGGTTGACACTGTCAACGAATAGAGAGCGATAGCGTCAAGTCACGGAACGACAGCAGCGAAAGTTTGACAACCAATGAACAAAAATTGGCCGATATTCGTCCCCCTAGCTATGCCTACGCGCGTTTTTTGAGCCGGCCCACACTAGTTGCATTGATAAAACGCCATCACACCCCAATAAATGTCATTCAGCGGGCCACGGATGCATTGTTGACATGGAATATATTAGGGTCCTTCCGGAGCGCGTGCTTACGCGAATGACTCAGCAACTCAAACCGGAAGGTAGCATCGCGTGAAAACTGTTTCCTTAAAGGGGCTGAAGAAGCAGCTGAGCCGGCGAGAGTTGAGCTGTGTGAATCATTGTGTAAGCGGGAAAGAATCGGCAGGATAATGGGAAAATATTGCATAAAATTAGTTGACAATCATCTAGTGGTCTTTTCAAGCTCGAATGAACCATGGAATAGAAGCAGAGCTAAAGCCGAGGAGCTTTCCAAGAGAGTAACCGCTCGAATTGCGTCCTGACCCAAAATCGCAGTTGAACAAGCCAGTAGAATGACCCCGCGCCCGCACAACGGAAAATGCGACCAACGCATGCGACTGAAGCGTGAGCTCGAGACATGACAATGCCCTCTCATGGATTGTTTACAAACAAACAACAAAGCCTGACGACAGCTAGAGCGTCTGCATTAAACTTGCACGCACTTCGATCTCTCTATGCAATAAGTGCACAATACTTTTCGGTAAATTCTCACTCATTGATCGGTCTCATCTTCAGTCTGAAGAAAGGCTACGAGTACACTGGGAAGTGGAAAAAAGTTAACGGTTGAAAAACAAAGGACAAGGAATGACGTAGCGTAGGACTTCGAGAAAACTCGTGCACCGGACCCTACACTGAGCCACTACTTCATGAACAATATACCGACTTTCTCGGATACTGAATGCTCGAAATTGCTTAATAAAATTATAAGATTAAACAATTTTTTTAAACAATCAGCCGGTGGAACAAGCGGCCACGAGTTAACAAGAAAACATCAAGGAATGACGTCAGGCAGGACCTCCAGAAAATCCTGCCAGGGCCGACAGAAGACGGTCGTGAAAAACAATGTACTATTTCGCAAATTTAAACGCGCTCGAAAACGCTTAATAAAATAATATCGCGTAAAGGAGCGGCGCGGCGGAGTCATCCGCGAAACGGACGCGGACGCGGCGATTAAAAACGCGCGTGCACTGGAACGCTGACTAAGGCGAAAAAGTGCTCACTCTTCGGCGCTTGCGACGGCGGCCGCTGCCGCTTTGCAAGNTAAAAGTTTCCTCTCTAGAAAGCGTACAAGGTCGTCTTTGGGGAAACTTTTGCGCCGGTACTGTCGAATACTTCGCAAACCTCTGTCCAGGAAACCCAAACGGTCGGAAGACAGGGCTTCTGGTTCATTTGGTGCGAAGCTGATTGGCCCATAAATAATTGGCCCGCTTTAAAAAATGGCAGTACGCCTCCGGCTGTTAACAAGTCCTACCTTTTTAAATAATTATTTTGCCTCTAGCCAAAAAGAAGACGCGTTACCGGAAAGGAGCCGTTTGCTTGACATTAAGGCTGCCTGACGTACGACAAGTTCAGCCAAATCAAGGCTCATTGCTGACCGACCATGACTGTCGGTCGTAAATGTGCCAGACAGAGCTGGGCGGTCTCTGTCTTGGAATCTCAGTACTTATGGTCTCGGTCTCGGCCTCGGCATGCGAAAAATAGCGCCCGTTTCGACTTTATGGCGGTGTGTCGCAAGAAGCGCAGAAGTCAAATTTTAGGCAAAAAAATCACCAAATTTTGCACAAAATTTCCTCGGAATCGCCGGCGGCGGACTAAATTCCATGCGCATATGATGAGAAGCCGAATGTGTCCGAGCAACGTCTTCGCAAATATCCTTTGAATAACGGAAATTCTGAAACCTAACCTTGCCTGCTTTGAGGCCAAAAATTACTGAAATCTCGGTCACGACTCGATCTCGGGTCTCGGAATCTTGGTACTTTTGGTACCAAGATTCGCCCTATACTCGTCTCGTCGCAGACTGAACTCGGTGGATAAGTACGGGTCTTTACGGTTGCCCTTTATTAAGCTTCAAAAAATGTAAAAAAAACGTGACAAGCAAGACATAAGAAAATCCGAATGTTTGGCGTTGCAGGATTCGCACTATGTGCACACAAATTAGGCTATGAAACGTTAAAATCACAAATTAAATTAATTTTTATCAAAAGATTATAGATGCGTAAGGCAAAAAAACCTAAGGGCTGATGGTTTATTTTTACCTCAAAACGACTAAAGATAGTGCTAACAAATTACTTTCGGGCCCCTGATATTAAAGTCCTGTTCGTAGAGATGTACGGTACCTACGGCTTTGGTTTTTGTTTTTATAACGCGCGCACGGGTCGTACCAGAGCGGTACCGTACCGATACCCGCACCGAGTACGGTACGCGAGATATCAGTACGGTACGGCAGTACGGTTGAGACAGTAGCACATCCATGACCTATGGGATTAGGTGAGCACTGATGGGAAACTGCGATAGCCATACAAGGTTGCTTTTCCCTGTCTTGCGTATAGCAATAATTACTTCTTCCACGTCTTCCACTTCCACTTTTCCGACTACAACATACGTGGAAATGGAAACAATTCGTTGGCTTAAGCGTCGAAAAAATACGTGGCATTTGATCACTGAGAACGATAACATCGTCGTGGAAAGTTGTAGTCTAATGTGGGTAAACATAAAAAATAGTTTGTAGTTTGTTTTTTAACAAAAACCTGTTTTTACATTTTTGCCAGTACGCAAAAACAAGAATTTTTCTCAATGTGTCTGCGTTTGCATGGCTTGTTAGTCGCCAGAGTCGGCGGGACAGTCACTCCATCTCATAAAGATCCTTATACGCCAAAGCGGTGGAGCATGTTCGCCTCCCCCCAAAAAAAAGTTTTCGCGATCGGTTCAAGCTTGGTGTCATTCGATCGGGTTTTTAATGCTATGAAAAACTGGAAAGATTCAGCCGGATCGGTTGCCTAGAAAAAAAGTTATGGCCGATCAAAGTTTCAATACCTGACTCCTGCCTCCATGCGATAGCGAGCGCTATCGCATGGAAGCAGATCATGCTGGAAATTCACGTCATACCTCAAATGAAATCCCTTGATGAGTTGATGACGAATCATTCTTCGCTTTGGTCCCGAGACCCTTTGGACCCCCTAAAAAGGGGTCCAAACCCCCAAAATGACGATTTTTCGAGGTTTTGCCAGAACATTGAGTCATACCTCAAACAAAAGTCCTTGATCAACTGATTACAAATCATTCTTCACTTTCTTTCCAAGACCCCATTTGACCCTATAAATGGGGGTCAACCCCCTGAAACGGTTATTTTTCAAGGTCACGTTGGAACATCATATCGCACCTCAGATGAAAACCTTTGCAGGAGATTGTCAAACCGGCCCCCGTTGGCTGTTTAATGCATCTAGAACCCATAAATGGCATTTACTTATCAAACTCGGTCATAGGGTCTTTCATGCATGCAGTTCAGGACAATATCGTCCGGTTTTTTTGGCGATGAGAGGAGGTTGGTTGTGGACGGGAAGTCATGGGGTCTCCTGCTTAATATTATAGCGAGCCCGATGAAATTTCGTGCGCATCATGTTCTAAAAAGGGATAAATACCGTATTTCCTCTAATAAACACCGCCCCTCTATTAGACCCCCCCCCACCTAATAGACCCCCCTCCCCAAAAATTTACAGCTGGGCTGGGGCAACCGTTACTTCCAAACTAAGGCCATATTTGAATAGATAACGACGAACCAAGTATTTTAAGACGAAGATCGAGTCCTGCGGACGCAAAAGAAAAAAGTTACGAGCATTTAAAATTTTAAAATTTTCCGAAATTCACCGATCGTGAATTTAACCCCCCGGGGGTTTATTAGAGAAAATACGGTATATTGAGCAGTCGACTAAATTTTCTAAAAAGGTATTGACTGCTGACTAGATATCGTACCGTAGTCGTATAAACTTTTGGCGCAAACATTTCCGCTATATTAACTTTTGACGATGTGAACCGCTACTTCCGGGCCCCGCAGAAAAAATGTGACACATGACCGTCTGGCGGCTCATAATTAGTACCATCACCACGTTGACAATAATAGTGCACTCGCCTCCATTTCCGGCTTCGGTTACCGATTGCGTAAGCGTACCGCTTGTCGGTTATTTTTCCCGGGGACGGACGCCGGGAAGTCATTTGACCCTCCGTCCAAATGCGTGTGCGGAGACTGAACTCTCGCGGGATTTCATGCGCTGCAGTGCGCCGCTTGAACCGGTTCATGCAGCGAGCGCGATTGACTTCCCGCGAGCTCCCGGGAAGGGGAAATTGACTTCTTCCCCATCGTCGTGAAAGGGCCCGCGGACTTCTCCCGGCGCTAATCTAACGGTCGCCGCACTTCCGAAATGCGATCAGCGACGTCCGCCGCGCAGCGCTGTGCGTCGCGTGCAGCGTCGTCTGTTTCGGCGAGCATCGTCCCCGCGCATGCGATGCGTTGATGAACCCGACGAATGTGACTTCCACCGGTGGCCCCGCATCCGTCGGAAATACCCACAGAGTCGCACGCGAAGACGCTTCGATTTGTGAACAAGCGTCCGCAATTAATGTGTTCTCCGCGCATCGCGGTTGCGTTGCGTTTTCTCTGCGCGTTCCACGAAGCTAACGAATTGTTATTGACTCCCGTGCGCAAGCCGTAGTGATTAAGGGTTGCGGCTGAAGCCGGGAAGCAGCCGGCTAGCGGCCTCGGCTCTCGATGGATGTCCTCGCGAACTGGCTTAGGCCGAAGGAGGAGGTGATCTTATTCGATAACGGCATTAGGATCGAGTCACCGGTCTTAATTCTGTACGGGACAAAGGTAAGCTACACGGCTATTTCGAGCCTCGAGGTCACGGTTGTCATGAAATTCGTGTTGTTCACAGTGCGTTCGTCTTCTTGAATTCAAAGTTTCTGCTAATGGTCTGTGCATCAGCAAGTCTGTCTTTCAGTCATCCCTCTCGAGTTGATCGAACACTTAGTTTCTCTTCTTGTCTGACTAGAGATTTTCTTTGGTAAACATTATTTGCTAATAATTTTGGTAGGCGGTTCGCACACAAATTGGGCTTAGATCGAATCAGACCGGCTTATCTATGCTCATCCGTACTGACTGCCGCATAGACAGACCTCAACAGTCATGCACGAGGATCCCGGAATGAACACACAGTTTTCGCTGAATGAGCATTGCTTTTCTGTACGTCTCTCGATGGCTTTTATGAAGATTGAGGTTTATTCGTAGGGCAGATAATCTAGAACTAGCGGCTTGGCCGCGCTCCGCGCGGCCTGCGCCGCTATCGGAAATTACTCTGGCACATAGATACAATGATTCATTGACACATGTTGTTCTGTTTCACTCGTCCGACTGCCTTACAGTCGCGGTTGCGTGCATTCTAGAGTCCCTGCATCCATTCAAAAGCACTGCCCCATGCATTACCAGCGTTAATGCATACATGTGTAGTCATGCAGCGCGCACAGCGTATGCCCGCTCAATAGCGGGCCCGCCATAGCATGCAAGCATGGACCTCCCCCCCCCTAACTCCCCTTAAAGACCCCCTATACAAAAATGAACGATATTTTTGGATTCCCCATGCAGGAAAACCCCCTAGGACCGCAAATCATTTGAAGCGTTGCCTTCTTGACAGCCATGGGAAGCATGATATAGCGTGCCCGCATGGAAGCAGAGCACTTGTTGGAACTTTGATCGGCCATAACTTTTTTCTAGCCAACCGATCCAGATGAAACTTTCCAGATTTCCATAAGCTTAGAAGCCCTATCGAATGATACCAAACTCGAGACGATCGCGAAAACTTTTTGTCGCCGGACAGAAACAGCGCTTTAGTGTATAAGGATAATAACGTCGTACGCCTCTCTTTACCCTGTTTCTGTCCCTAGCATTGGTAAACACATTTCCCGACGGAATTTTGAACGCCGTCTAGTCCCTAGCGCGAAGGAAAATAGTCGAAAGAAATGCGACTGATGCGCTTCTTTGCGCTCATGACGAATATGATTTGTGACAGGTCTCCCCTTTACCGCGCGTTCAAAATATTTGCGTAGCCGTTAGTTGATTTCTTCCAGTTATCTCTAGTCCGAGTGAACTTGAAGTTTTTGCATCGTTTCATCATCTGCGCAAGTCGTTCGCTACAGATTTATGGGGTCGTCAATGACATTGATGAGAGCGTTTATTAGCATTCCTCCCGGTGACCTTTTCATTGCGCTTTTTAACCCTCTGTAAATGCCCGATGGAGGCGCCCAAGAATCCCCGGAATTTGGCGGAACTCAGAACTTGCAAAAACAGTAATTCAGTTTTCATTTTTGTTCCAAAAAGGATGTACATGAGAGATTACCATTTCAGTGGGTTCGACGGTACGTTGTCTGCCAGCGCAAATGCATCTCGGAGGCGCCGCTCATGGGCATCTTCAAGAACGATGTCGCTCGAGAGCGGAGCCAACACTTGGAGTTGTTCTACCTCCAGAACTACATCGGATACGAGTTTGGTAGGTAGCCTTCAGGTCCTCTTTCCACTATGTCTTTGCTCTGTAGGGGCTTGTGTATTTGGTCAATCTGCTTATTTGTCCTTACTTACAATGGCCTCTCCACGTGAGCCGCTTTTAGGGTTTAAATGTCGCGGTACGACGAAGACGCTAGCGATAATCATCCGCGGCAAGAACCTAGTGTTCTCATTCGCGAAAATGGACAGCATGATCCTGTGGAAGGAGTGGTTCAAGGACGTTTGCGGAAGAAGTAAGTGGCCTTGCTCTTGCCGAATGTTCTGCACATATGTTGCTTCAAAGGCGCGAATCATGCTTATGTTTGTTAAGCCCATCGTCCGCTTGACACCTTTAATTTAGCAAAACTTAGCTCGGGCTCGAAAAGCTTTTTCAGAGAATGGAAAACGTTAGCATTTTTCTCCACCTTTTGCTGTGGGAACCATGTGTTCTTAGGCGTCGTCTTCTACATGCGTTTACGGCAGATGCCGCAAGATCAGCGGGTCTTCAAGGCTACTTCACTCGACGCTAGGATGCATGTGACGGTCAGTGGTCTCTTCAGCGGAGCGCAATCTGAACCCGCAATTTAGAAACATGCCATGGTGATCATGCAAGAAACCCCTCCGACACAGAAGCTCTTCCTGAACCTGTGCGAGCTGACCGATATCGAGTGTCACGGCGAGAACTTCTCGTTCAAAGCGCACAGTTACGGGTGGCTGCAACCGCAGTACTTCACCTTTACCGGCGACCGCATTGGAGAGCTTCATCGGACGCTTCTGTATTTGCTGAAGAAGGAGCAGTTTCTGCACTACAGGTTAGGCATTTTCAAATTCGGGCAGAAAAATTAGCAGTTTTTTGTAACTTATTTTATCCTTTAAAATGCATTTATGATAGACTTTAAACTTTTTCGTCCATCTTTAATTTGACGCATCTAGCCGCAACTTCGGCTCGAGTCCGACCAGCGTGAGCCCCACTCCAGCGTTCATGCGCAAGCGTCCGCACGTGACTTTGCCAGCTTCACCCCTGCTATTCTACCGATCTCAGCGGTTCCGCCAGCTGGAGAATTTGCCAAGAAACTACGAGAATCTGAAGCCGCTGAACTCTCCAGACAAAAAGCCCTCCGTGCCGCACTTGTACAGCAACACACCGCTGTTCGAAACGCCTACGCTGCCGCCGGACTACGTGAACAGCGACACCGTCTTGAATGGTAAGCATGAAGCTGGCGGCCCGGGAAAGTTCCGAGTCGGTTTTAGACAAGCCTGAGATCTTGAGCCGATTTGCGTCGAAGTCGAATGTCGGCACCCGTCGCCACAGCTTTCAAGAGACTCTCCTCCTGAAGCTTACGAGGCGAAGGAAGGCCGAAAAGCCACGCAATCGTCTAGCGGAAATGCTGCAGAAGCCTGCGAGCACCGTTCTACCACCGCCATCTGTAACACCGTAGGTTGCTGTTTTAAGCGTGTCATTTGTCTAGAGTTTTACTCTTGGTATCCTTGGTTTTAGGAAGTCACGGAATGGTTCGCTGGCTGAGCATTTGATGCACCGTAGCAATCGAAGCCTCGGGGTGAGCGCTCAGTCGACGCCAGCACGAGCGGTCTCAATGGTCCAGATGGTAAGCTGCCTGACTCCTTAGAGTCAAAAGCAAACTGCAACTGGACGGTGATGACATGTACCAGCGCTAATAGGTCTGGCAGGCTGAATCCGCTACGATATCGGATTCATCCGCCACGCACGAACAAAGCGCATGCTTCTGCATGTGGAAACGCCTAGTGCGCTTGACTGCACACTGTCGTCTGAATTTTCCTGCATCCGATAGCACTTGATGCGATACCGCTCAGTGCTCTCAGTACTGACTGCAGGCATCCATGTTTTTGCATGCGGTACCGCCTGGTACGAATGCCTGCACGCATGCGGGTGCAACTCTATTCGCGAGCATGTTTTCCTTTAGCGAAACGCCAGCATGCAAAGCGTGTTCGCATCTCCAACCGCAGTTACGCCCAACGCTCAGTCGCAAGCAAACTCCCGCAAGCCGTCGCAAGCGCACTTCATCGTAGAGGAGGACGAAGACCACTACGACGACGAGATCGACGTTAGCGCAGAAAGTGACGAAGACGCCAACCCGTACTCGATGCCCGTGGACACGATGGCGCCGCCATTCGTGAACATGCACTCTATGAACCAGAAACCCACCGGACTTGTAAAACCGGTGATCGATGCGAATTTCCCGCTGCGATCTGTGGGCGGACAGCTAGCAAAGTGCTTAAACAAGGAGATCAGCGGAGAGTTTTCGGTAAGCGTTATGTCAGAAGACGTGCTTTGAAAATAGAAACCCAAGCTAAAAAAGCACAAAAATCTGATACTTAGCCGTTCAAGCATTGCATACTTTTAGCGCTATGACGCTGGAAAGGACCAGTCATCCCTGCAATCCACAACTACGCCTTCCTCCGATTTTGCCACCACCGTCCGTAGCACCGCTACGCCGAACACGGAACGCCTTGACGTCGCCAGCCCGACTCAAGCTAGCGCGTTCGATGCGTCCCTGAACTCGAGCCTTCGCATCGATTGCGCCATTCAGCGTGGACGGGAAAGAATGAAGTGGAGTGATCGTCGGAATTCGCAGTTATCGACGACGACGTCTCGAGGCGCTAGTGATACGTCGTCGGGCAAGTACACGATGGCGGCGAGTTCGGCTCAAGCGACCGCTGGATCCGTTGATAGCGGGAGCATCCGAACGTCGATGGAGTCGATACCGGAAGTCATGTAAGAGGCACTGGCTTTGGTGCGACGATGGTCGATATTTCTCGTTCAGCGTAACAATGTTTTCTGTTGGCCCTTGGCTTACGTAGACTTGGCAGAACCACCCCCCCCCCTCCCGAACCGTATTCCGTTCCGTACTAACCCTCCCCGTACCGTTTTCCGTTCCGTAGAGTGTGGCACGGAAAAGGAAACGGCGAAAAATGGCCGTTTCCGTGCCTTTCCCCATTAAAACAGCACGGAACGGCGTCAGTTTTCGTACCGTACTGTACTCCGTTCTGTACGAGCCATATTTTCTGGACGCTCTCAAGGAGATTTAGTATTCTTGGCCGTGCCATGGTACCGCGACATGCATAGCATGAATACCTACGGCCGGGACAGTTCAACATGCCGCCTCTGAAAAATCGTCCCAATTGTCGTAGTTTTTGCAACATGGGACAAAAACGCTGTTTTAGCTCCGCCGCGCATTCGGAGTCTACGCTAGCGCAAAATGCTGCGGCCTCAGTAAGAAGCTATGCGAGCTCCGCCACAACGGCATTCAATCAGGAGACGCCATGCGCATCGAGTCACATGTCACTGGAGGTAAGCTCCTGCTCGGATCTTCCAAGGCCGTTTAGATCGCTCAAGTCAATTTTTTGACGTTTAGGTCCCCGACGCTGAGCTGCCCTTTCTGAACTCCACCGTCAGCCTTCCGGCCGGTGCTCAGACGCCCGCCAGTCCAGGCTCCGTCGGCTCACTGATCAGCGTATGCAGTGAGATGAATCCCCGCATTGTGTTCCAGCGCGGTGCACGCGCGAGAACTAGCGGCAAGTCTCAGACGAAACAGGTAGTACCTGTTCCACCATCGTCTACGCCACCGCCGCCACCACCATTACCGCCAAGAAGGGCGGTTTCTCAGGTATGTATCCCGGCCCTATGAGGTTCTTACTACAACTACGAGTGTCAAAGCATAACAGTTTACAAGTTTACGCATAGCCCCTGACACTAGGGACTAGAGCTTTGCCTCTGTAGCTCTATAGCTTAGTCCCTAGAGCTTAGGCTGTCGGATTCGGCATAGGCTTAGACACCCCACAACCAGAATCCCATTTAGTTTATGCGATTTCGTGTCAAAAATTTTACTAAAAATTAAAATCCTGTCGTAACTAGTCTTAAGTCCAGAGTCTGGCAGCACTTAAAGGCATTTTCTCCATTAGGTTCTCGGTTAAGCCTCAGACAGTTATAAAACATTCTTTTAACTGCTAGTCCACAAACAAAAGGTCACAGACACTTTGGTTTAGTCTAAGGACACCAGGATTTTTTTACCATTCACGACAGATTTTCGGTGTTTTTAAACCGGCCGAGTTTTTGCGGTAGATTAAACAATGCTGGGGCATTACATTCGTTTAGCGTCTTTTAGGTCCATGGAATGGCACCCACGAACAGCAACTCGGCCTTGCACCACGCGAATCGCCCTTCAACCTCCAGTAAGCTAAACAGTTTTACTTAAAATGCTAGTGCCTCTGCTTACAGATGCACACTGGCAGGGCATGGCGGACGACTACGAGGAGATCGACGCGTACCGTCCGAAGCGCAGGATCCCGGCAAGCCAGCCCACAACTCCGGGAGGCCGTTCCATGCATCAGGTTCGGCTGCTACAGCAACAACCGGCGACTACGTCGCAGGCAAACCTCGTGGACTACGTCTCCATCTGTCCATCATCAACGATGACGTTGAAGAAGGTAGGCGAAGAAGGGGTGTATGGTCAACCGAAATCAAGTTATACAAGTTTTTTCCACGCTAAATTCTCGTGTATATGCCAAGTTTGGTTGCTTGCACATTTGTCTGTCTTAGCTCCAACGCAAGCGCAGAGGGAGTATCGACGACAAGCAGGTCACGACGCCCATCACCAAGTCCAACTCAATGCACTACCTGGACCACCATCGCCGGCGGTCGTCCGGAAGTGGGGCCAACCCGCAAGAGACCACGAAGACGTTCGCCTCGAGCGCTAGCCATCTATCTCACCTACTTAGTCGTGCGAAGCTCAGCACCGTCTCAACGCCGAACAACGGACACTTCTCCGGCAAACAGTGATCTTTTACTTTCTCAAGGTTCAAATGTGCTGCATACAACACATTGTTATCGTAATAAATGTGCGGAAAAATGCACGTCACGTCTCTGCAAGCCTTGCACAATTAGGGCCTGAAAAATAAGCAGGATGCCCGGCATAGTTGCCTAAATCTGCTCCGTCTAATCCATACAACCTAAAGTATATTTGTTTTGGCTGAAACACCCTTTTGATCCCTAAAAAGGGGATCAACCCCCTAAAATCGCGATTTTCCGAGGTCACGCTAGAAGATCGAGTAGTATCTCAGCGCGCCAACCGGCTAGTGAAGAGTAATCCCATTATTCTCGATTTTTGTTCCCTTGCAAACTCTGCACTTCGTCGCGCAGGTCTCGGGACAGATCGTTCCGCCTCGATCTCATCTGATTCGTAACTCGTCCTGCTAGCAGCATCGCGTAAAACAACAGTGATCATTCATTCATTTCATTCATTTATTTACTGCACAAGTCAGTGAGACACGAATTGGACATTGGCAAGGTAATCAGCGAATAACTGTTCCTGGAGGCAAAATGATGGAAGTTTTCGCGGAAAAATGGCAGCCTGGGACCGAATAGCGGTGAGTCTGTCGTGAGCGTCACTGTGGAGTCATCCAGCAAATAATAATATAGTCAGTGTCGATTTGATACTCCTTCACGCTGCTCTCCTTTGTGACGTAGCTGCGTTTATGCTGCACTGACTGTTGCTACTCGTTTATTCGTTATTTTAGCTTCCCCTGATAGCTAGACATTTCAGAATTGCAGTAGTTTTTATGACTGTTAGTGGTCCACAATGAAGACGCTAATTTGACCTTCTTTGTCGTGCCCACTTTGTCTTCAGACGCGACGAAGTCTGTTTTCAATTCCGGTTCAGATTGGCATAACTGTCTGATTTTTCCCCCGAAAATTCAGTACCAATTCGAACGTCCTCACTCGCTACGTGCTGACATTTATTTAGACGTCGATGGCTTCGTGTCCAAGGCTGTTCATCTGGCTGATTGGTCTGCTGGTTGTTGCCTTCGTAGGCGTCGAAGCCTTTTTCGGTCAGTTGCCGCCTGGACGTAGCCGTCTTGTATGACATAGAGTGGGACTTTCGGAAAATCAAATTATTTACGAATTCTTGCAGGTCTGGACTGCTTCGATCAATCATGTGACCGCATCTGCAAGAACAGTGGTCGTACCGGAGGCAACTGCATGGAACGCTTTTGCGCATGCGACGGACATTTTTCTGGCTTCAGACCTGCAGTGCGAATGAGTGCACTGATATAGCTACTACGCACCAGTTTAGGATGCGTAGCTGAATAAATTACATACAGAACTTCTTTTACTTCTGTGACAAGATACAACTTCGGGCTTACCTCCTTAGTACAAGCCCTTATCTCGAGTGGAGGCCCTTAGCGCTACATTATATTCGTGTACTTTTACCGTCCCATCTCACCGCCCAGCCTTTTCACTGCCGGTAAGCCGCAAAAGCGAGACGAAGTCGTGCGGAAATCGACTCTTCTGACACTTCCCTACGTCGCTAGTATCACCGCTTCATCGCTCGGATCAGCGAGCTTAGCCATAGCTCCGATAATGACTATCTTCAAGTCAATAAAGCACAACGACTTCTTGTATGACTAAGTTACTGGAAAATCAATGTATTTACTTCAAGGCAACGGTGATGAATCCGTCTTCTGATTATTGTTATTTCCTTACTAAAGCCCTAAAACAGTATCTCTTTAAAAAAAACAGCGGTTAAAAAGTTCGTTTATTCGGTAAGATTCGACAAGCACTCCGTACCAGTAACAGGTCATGTAGAATAGGTACTCAGAAAATGATATGCCGTGCTCGCGGCGGCCCGTACTTCTCGACAAGCAACTTGTACTTCTCGCCTGCACCGAGCATCATGTGGGTGCGGCAGAACCACATCGGTCCGTAGTTCCGGTAGAGGCGGTCGTCGAACGAGCAGTTGCCAGGCTGGAGCGGGGTGTCACAGATTCCGCACTTGAAGCACTCCTTGTGAACTAAATCGAGCGTCATCGCTTTTTTAGATGTTCATGCACATCCGCAAACAGAAGCTTACAAGAGTGGGGTCAGACTTCATATTCACGCATTCCTTCGTCGCAGAACGCCTACGTGCCTATCAGAAACGCTTTTCCCACCTAGATATATGCAGAAGGTACGGTTTTTGCGTTTTGTGTGTGTTTTACGTCGCAATAACAAAGGGTCAACCTGACGAGGGGTTAGATTTTGCCCTTGTTTTTTGCCCCAAGGTGGATGAGAGCCACTAACGAACTGAGATGTTTCTAGAACATCAAGCAAAATTTTCGGAACCGAAATAAACATGTACGCTACAGAAACCCCATTGAAAACGTTACCAATCAGCTTATAAGGTACTTACCGGGGTGTTTCTCGACGACGTACTTCTCGGCCATCACGGGGATGACCTCCTGGCAGAGGCAACACTTGTAGCAGCGTGGTCCCGAGCCAAAATTCATCGTTACGATGACTTGAGATGGGTCCTGTAACCGAGGTTTTATGAGAACGCAGGTGAATATGCGGCCACAAAACTGTAAGGGAGTGCTCGGAATATACGACTACAGCTAGGAACCAAAACCAAGCAAGCATACAAGCAAGTCAAGCGAGCCCACTCGGCAGGAAGTTCCGGAAATAATGACCCGGGCAGACTGATCACCTGACGCTGGTGGGGAACTCGCTCCCGTCTTTTGTTTTTGCCCCGAACAGATGCCACCTTCCGGTGCCTTCCAAACGTTCGCCCAGATGCGTCATTGGGCGTGGGTGTCGGGAGAATGCGGATAAAGGCGGTCGCGTACGGGTTCAGGCCAGTGGCGTCACTTA
>JNEY01000197.1:179880-192814 GCA_020875895.1 Aphelenchus avenae
CCCCCCCCCCCCCCCCCCTCCCCACATCATCGTGCTCGTAGAAGGGTGTTGGGCGCTTGCAGGTGATAAGTGATCTGGTCGCTTAGTGTGCCGAAACTTGTTCACCTGCTCGACTAGACTACGTACGTTCAAAATCTCTAATCCGACACCTCGTGATTGCGTCTAGCCGTCCGAGGATGGCTCAGGACCAGTACCCCACACTCAATGTAACCGGTACCGGATTGGAGCAGGAAGTGCCGGATGACGTCCGACTCGTAATCAACTGGCCCAGGATTCTAGAGCTTCGGTTGGAGCGCCAGTTCCATGCATTATTTTCCGCTGAAATTGCTCTCATCCTATGCGCAATGCTTACCGTCCTTACCGCATTTCGATACGTGCGACGGGCCAAATTTCATCCAAACTTGCGACTGTTAATATGCAACGTCATGCTTACTTACTTCGTGCTAGCTCCATCAAGGTTCCTTGGAATGATCCTGCCGATTCTTTACTGGCAAGCTGGAGGTAATTACTACTGAAATAGGAGAGAAACATGAGACTATACCTATTCACTTTAGGCTGAGATTAAATTCACTTTAGGCACAGATTATATTCACTTTAGGCATGTTCACTGCACCCGCACTGGACATGATCTTCAGGCTTACACTGGACTGTCGGATGCTTTACATGTGCGTCTTTTCGTTTACACTTCCCGGCATGGCTATGGAGCGCCTGTTGTCCGTAGTCTACGTCAATGATTACGAGGAAAGACCGCGCGTTAGCATCTCTCTCTGCATTATTGCTGCTGTGAACGTACTGTCACTTGTGTGCGTCGTCACGACGACCATCGGTAGGTTGCCTACTTAAGCGGAAAACCATAAACGCTTAAAGATGATTCAATCGTTATGATGGGCGTAAGTCTCGGTCTAGTCATGCTTACAAACGTCTTTGCTATTTATGTAAGTTCAAGCGTATTGAGAATGTTACGGTCACCGCGTTGTTTAGGTCTTTTACGCTTGGTACAAGCGGACTATGCGACTCTATTCCAACAGGTTCTCGTGGATCGGTGACGATGGGACTCACGGATTCACCGATGTGTACTCACTGAGAAGACGCTTCCAGATTCAAGAAAATATTCGCATTGTGAAGGTACCATAGGCAAACTTAGGAACCATTTATCGAGGCCTAAAGCGAGGTTTTTGCTACATCTGTACCGAAGCTTTAGCTCATCAAAAGGATCTACACTGTTTCGCTGGCGTTCCTTATCTTTTGCGTCGCAGCAATGCTCCCTATGCTCGTCGCCGACGCTCTTTCGTTCAGAAACTACCTCATCGAGGGCATCGACATTGCGATCGCCGCGTACGTGATTAAGACATCATTGAAAAACCATAAACCCCTAGGGACCCATTTCCCCGTCATGATTCGAATGTCTGCGGTATACGTAGCACCTTAAATTGCCGTTTTAACGACTTTGAAACATACGACTATTCGAGCACGTACGGCCCTGAATATGTCCCATAAAACTTGTCACTCTTTTGGGCACACTGAAAAATTTTGGCCAAAGGCCAGGGAAAAGGCGGTGCGTACTCTAATTTTAGCTTCGCTAACGTGATTTCACTGGTTATTCTAAACGGTATCCGTGCTTTTCGAGGCAACTTCAAGCTCCTCGTCGTGTGCAGGCGTAGCGTCCAAGTGGGCGGCGGCAACGTTTCCGGCGTCCGTAATGCCTTCGGGACGCAGCTGATGTTTGATCAAGAAGAAGAAGCGGAGGTGTACTTTCAAGAGCTGCGGAACGCATGGGACAAAAACGCTTGACATTCTTATGAAGTAGGCTTTTGCGAATTCACTAGTCTTTGTTTCATCCTATCACCTTCTTTTAAGCAAGTCGAAGCAAGTGTTACGAGGGTCTATGCTATAATTGACAAGAGTCTAATTATGTGCAGGTAAGACAATGCACCACGAGCGAGGCACCTTAACAGGGGCCACAACACCAGTTTGGTTTCGAGGGGCCAAGGGCCTCCGCGGGTTCGGTCAAGAGCGGGTGGCCCTTTTTTGGGGGGTTGCCGGGGGGGGGGGGTAAATTTTTCGCCGTCAAAGTGTACTTTAAGTGTCATTTCTGTGCTTTCCGATAGGAAATCACTTTCCTTAGGCTCGCCACAGGCGTTACAGCGACATTTTGACTGGGCATGTCGGTGTAGGACTCCATTAAAATTTGGCCAAATTTTCCAAACAGCTTGGGATTTCCGGAGTAAACGCCAAATCTCCGGCATCGTGAAAAGAATTCCAGAACGTTGATTATATGTGTTCATCCGGGATCCATGCGGGTCCCCCACCGCCGGAAACGAGCCGGTATATATGTGTTGCAGCCGATGGCGTTAATTCAGCCGATAACCTTATCGGCTATCCGGTAACGTGAACGGCTAGCCGATATCGTTATCGGCTGAACATCATCGGCTACATTTCGGAATGCATGGTGACTTAGGCGAGCGACGTTCCGACGAGGAGCGTCACGACGGCCGACACGAAGATCATCAGGGAGCGAGGAGCGACCGCGCCGATGTCGTTGCAGAAGTCGGTCTCGCAGCAAGCGTACGTGCCGCCGCTCACCTTGGTCTCAGCGCCAGCGACTGGGCAGCCGAACCAGTCGCAGTTCCCAAAATCAATAGTTAACTGTCGGGTGTCCGTAGAGTATAACTCAACAAGTGTCTCACGTCAAGTAAACACTGACTTTTTGGACGTCTTTGTCTCGATGATGTTGCATGCGCCGGATAATTCGGGACAGTCCTTCGCGACGTCGGTGCCTGAAGTTCGTAGTCAGATGTTGTGAGTCTGTATAGCGGGTGGTAAAAGCAGCGTGAAACCACAGTGGAATACGGTTGGCCCGCATTGTATTGCTTATGATAAACAAGGTTCCGCTAGTAAAGACTCGCCAGCTTTACGGATGTACAACGCATACCGTCGCGCTGCGCAAGCAGCGGAGCGCGACTGTGGAAGCGACGACCTCGAAGAGAGCGAGGACGGTGTAAAACCGCATGGTAAGTAGTTCTTGCGCAGCCACTCTTTCACTTCGAGATTTACACTATGCAGTCATGGGCAAGCATCACAAACGAGCATATCGAAATGCGTCGCGAAGTTTCGAGCAGTATACGCCCGCGGTAGCCCATTACTCTACTTTCGCTTTCGTGTTTAGTGGAAAGACATGCAAATAATCTCGAGTAACATCAATTCTCATCGTGATTCGAAAAAAATCCGTTTCTTACATGCTCACGAAGCCGTAGATGCCGTTCCCTCACATCAGGTGCTCACTTTGACGAAAGTTAGCTGCTTGCAGGTGATAAATGGGTCCGATTAGGTTGCTTGTCACGGCGCAGCTTGTCCACCTGCATAACTAGAATGCGTGCGCTCGATGTGTCTCCGGTCCGAGGCCTTGTGCATGCGCAAGCGAGAACTTCGCTATTCCACAAGCCCGAGCTTGTACCGCCCGGGTATGGTTCAAATCCCGCGACTGAGACGCAACGTTAGCGCTCCTGTGTTGGAGCAGGAAGTGCCGGATGACGCTCCACTTATAATCAATTGGGCCAGGATTCTGCACCTTCGTGTAGAGCACCATTTCTATGCATTATTTGGCTGCGAAACTGCCCTCATTTTATGCGCAATGTTTGTGGTCCTTACTGCGTTTCGGCAAGTTCGACACGCCAAATTCCATCCAAACTTGCGACTGCTAGTTTGCAACGTCATGCTTGCTTACTTCGTGCTCGCCCCATCAAGGTTCCTTGGGATTCTCATTCCAATTCTTTGTTGGCAAGTAGGAGGTAAGGGGTTGCTCCTGGTCCAACGCGAACGTTGGGAATTGCGTCCTTGCACTGCCTTTGCAAGTAATGCAAGGAATATCGCCTTATGCAAGAGAGGTTTAGTAAAACCGCCTTTTTATGCACGTAACCTTTAGCGCATTCTTTTCTTTATTTTTAGGCGAAACCGGGAAAGATATTAGCTTTAGGCATGTTCACTGCGCCCGTACTGGACTCGATCTTCAAACTTACGCTCGACTGTCGGATGCTTTACATGTGCGTCTTTTCGTTTACACTTCCCGGCATGGCTATGGAGCGGCTGTTGTCCGTAGTCTATGTGAATGACTACGAAGAAAGGCCTCGGAGTAGCATCTCTGTCTGCATTATCGCCGCCATTGACGTACTGTCCCTTGTGTGCGTCATAACGAATCGTCTTGTGGCGCGCGCAACCGGTAGGTTTCCTGCATATAGCGGAAAAATCTTAAACGCTTGAAGAGGGTCCTATCGTTATCGTCGTAAGTCTGGGTCTAGTCATGCTTACCAACGCCTTCGCTATTTATGTAAGCTCAGACACGTGGAGCCTTGCACGATTTCCGCGTTCTCTAGGCCTTTTACGCCTGGTACAAGCGCACTATGCGACTCTACACGAAGAGGTTCTCGTGTGTCGCCGGGGATAGCATCCAAGGGATCATGGACACGTATTCCCTGAAAAGACGTTTCCAGATTCAAGAAAACATTCGCATAGTGCAGGTACCCGAATGCAATCTTTCAAATCACTTCAAGAAGCCTTGCCCGGAGGTTTTAGCTCATCAAAAGGATCTACACCGTTTCGCTGGCTTTCCTCGTCCTTGGCATCGCAGTAGTCCTACCTATGATGGTCGCCGACGTTCTGTCATTCAGAAACTACGTCATCGAGAGCGTGGACATTGCTATCGCCGCGTACGTGATTAAAGCTTCCCTTATGAGCGCACCTTAATTTCAGCTTCGCTAACGTGATCTCGCTGGTCATTCTCAGCGGTACTCCTACTTTTCGAGGCGGCTTTGGGCTCCGCAGCATGTGCAGGTGCATCCCCGTGCGCCCAAGCGTCCAAGTGGAGGACTGCGACGGTGCCGGGCTCCGTAATGCCTTCGGGACGCAGCTGATGTTCGGTCAAAGAGAAGAAGCCGAGGTGTACTTTCAGCAGTTTCGGAATGCTTGGGATTAAAGTGCTTGCTATTCTGGTGATTAAGCTCGTAGAAACTCGCGAGCTATTGTAGCATCATGCTATGAGACAGATGAAAGTTACCCGGGAGTGCGACGTTTTTGGGGGCGCACATAGAACAGGCCAAGGGTCATTTTTTGTGGATTTTGTTGGGGCGCACATACGGAGCTAAGGTAAGGTCCCGCTTACTCCAAGAAAACTGACTAGCAGTAAGATGCCATAGTGAGCGACTGCTTGCTGTGGCCCTAAAAAGCGATAAATACACGCCCTGTTCTGGTCGTAAGTGAAACTTCCTAGACGCGCGGCGCGCGAAGCGGGCCAAGCGGCTAGTACGTAAGATTCGGGCATATTGCTAAATTGACATCTGCGTACAAGGCATTGATACGCGATGCCTTTTGAGATGGAGTCGCGGAACCGTTTAACCAAAATAGCGACGAATGTATTCGTTGAACTATGCCACTAACATGGTTCGAGCTTCGCTCGGCAGCGTGTGATTCAAGGTTTGCACGATGTAAAAAAGGTGCCAGTGATACCGTTGTGCACCTACTTTGTTGTATTCGACGTCGTTGCTTCGATTAGGCTGTGCTGTGCAATGCGAACAGCCATCCATTCGTGTGCTTGTGAGGCATTGACCCACAGCCCCTCAGCAGTCTAGTATTGCACTACCAACCGCCGTGACAGGTGTCTTCGTCCTATCACATCACTCGTAGAGCAACACATGGACGAAACTGGTTTCGAATTTGACGCACTATCTACGCTGTCGAACAAATGTATTTTACATTCTGCTTTTCCTGTTTCTCCTTTTTGGCTCAAGTTTGAAAGCGCGCCTGCGGAGCGATGGAAAATCCGATGGTTCCATAAAACGTCGTGTTGCGGAGAATTTCGCGTTGAGAAAGGAGCTTCCCGTTAGCGGAGCTTCACAAACATGGATCAAGCAGCGTAAAAACCAAAGATTCGCATTGCTTAGCAACGAAGAACCGGACCACGGAGAAGTGTTCAAGATACGAAGCAAAAATCGCTCCCTCCTGACAACATGGTTGGTGATTAACGTCAATATTTGCGTACTGAAATACCACGTTGTGCACACTAATTATGACGTCCGCTGTGGCCACGTATGAAAGTGACATACCTACTCAAGTTGTTTGCAACCAGGACTGTTATTTCACGCTGATGGTCTCATAGCCGTGTTCTAGAGGCTAAACTTTCCGTGTGCAACCAGGGATTTGACTTGTACCCGCACTGTATCAACCTCTACCGATACGTAGAGATATAGGTTGAAGTTAAAAATTTCTACCAGGTAGAGGTAGAAGTATACGTCTTATTGTCCTATTCTACCCGTTTTTGTTGTGCAAAAGTTCGGACGCTTAGGATCGATTTTAGGCTAGCTGGATATATCAGGAATCCGCAATGCACGAACGGTCCTTCAAATTCCAGTTTAAGGGTTCTAAACCAGCATTTGACTTCTATCTGCACTTGTTGTTCTACCGCATCTTCTACGTCTACGTAGAGTAGAGGTAGAGGTTGAAGTTTTGGGGGTTAGTCAAAACAATGTTTGCAACATCTTCCGAAGAGTCTATACCGTTTCTGATACTTAACGAGCCACTGTCGCATTTTCTGCAATCGAAAGTGTTCCTACATCCAGTCGATTTGTCGAAACGCTAAAATCCGTGGGACGGTCTTTTTAAAGCTGGGTTCTCGTAACATACACAGTGCAATTTCCGTTACGTTAACACGCAGTGCAAGTTCCGTTTTGTTATTGTCACACACGCGTTGCAACCGTTGCTTAAGCGTGAGTGGGGCAATTCGACAAAGTTAAACGTAGTTCAGAGCCCGATTGCGTGAGAAAGGTTAGAAGGTGGCACTCCGTATTCGTTGAAGCGCAACGACGGCGCCGTACAAAAAAAGTGTTATTGCGAATTTGGTCGACAATCCAACCTTGCTCTAGACTTGTGCCTTACACTGGCAACGCAATAGCTTCTACAGCCTTGCGTATAGAAGGCCGTCCGCCATGTCTAGTGGCATGGATATCTGCGCTCAAGCTCTTACGTACGCGAGGAACAGGTTTTTGCGGTACATCATGGTGATTGGGATGCTACTGTGCATATCGACTTTGATGCTCACTACCGCTGCGATTAAGCTTCGAGTGCATCGCCGTGTGGCACTACATGCCAACGTCAAGGTAACTACAAAGGAGAACACAACAAAGATTTGGAAGAACGCGTCTCTACATCATCTTTGCGAACACCATCTTCATTTGTTGCGCGTATTCGCTGGCGAACATCGTAGGATACGGACGATTTATGGTTTGTTATTAGCAGTAACAATGAGTCTTTCACGGAAGATTTTCGAATTGAAATGGAGAATGTAAGAGCATTGGCATTATGAGGGAAGACGGCAAGTCAAAGCCATCTGTATACTAAGGTTAGCTGAGGACTGTATAGCCGAGCTGATCTCTGATCATGCGGCGCAGAAGATGTTCCTAAATGTTGGGCGCGGAGGTTCGCAAGCGGCCTCTCCCCTTGCGTAGCAGGGATGGGGATTTGGATTCGGATTTGGATTTGGAAAATCGGTCATTTTGCTTTGGATTCGGATTTGGATTTGGTTTTCGAAAATTGGACCGATACTCTTTTGGTGTAAACGAAGTATGAGTGGGTAGGTGCAAATTGAGAAGATAATAACCAATTAGTCGGTAAACAGTAGCATCGTTTTGGCCACGGAACGCATGCATTGGATTGTTTACTCCATGGTTTTGGTCGTCATTAAAGCAGGCTTCGAAAAATCGGATTTGGATTTGGAAAATCGGTCGTTTTGCTTCGCATTTGGATTCGGATTCGGTTTTGATTTTGGGGGTAGATTTGGATTCGGATTTGGATTCGGTTTTATTTTGGAGAGTCCCCATCCCTGCTGCGTAGGTTTCGGCGCCAGCGAGTGCCATCGCGGCGGCTTCTCCGAGGGTTGACACTCATGGTGGAAGCCGGCACCGGAAGCGATCGAAATGCGCCAACCGAAGAAGGAGCACGCGGCGATAGGAGGCGGCACGGCAGTGCGCGTGATCGCATCCCGAAATGGAAGCCGGAAGCACCCGCACCGACCCGCGCAGGTGTCCCGAAGGGTCAGCAGCTAGTAGTATTTAAGCGACGTGCGGCACGGCTCCAGGATCGTTCCGGGGACGCCCGAAACCCTGGGCAACCGGGCCATAGGCCCGGGCCGGGTACATGGTAAGCCCGGCCCGGAGGCCCGGTTGAGGCCCGACTCTGCACAAAATGTAGGAGCTTTCGGCAAAATTTCAAGTACGTTTTGCCTAAGACACTTATAATTCGCCAATAATTATAATTTTATTCTTATTCGCCTATCACAATGTAACGATGCGGCACTACGACATAGTTAAAAATCAAGGCATGCTAAGGGGACACATTTACTTTTTCGAGAGTCTGCCTGTGAGCCGGGCCTCCGGGCCGGGCCGGGCCTACCCTAGGCCCGCAGTGAAAAAAGGTCCGGCCGGCCAACGGGCCGGGCCGGGCCTCCACTTGAAGGCCCGTTGCCCAGGGTTGGACGCCCGACGCCAGCTCTCAACCGCATTCTCCTTCTCCACCTGTGATCAAGTATCCAGCTCTGCTCTCAAGAAGCCCGACCGTTGAGATCCATCCGACCTCACCATATGCGGCTCAGGCAACACGCACGCTAGCTTTAGGCTCAGTCCACCGAGTTACACTCCCACTAGCCGCCAACCAATCATGTTCAGTAACTGTATTTCCCAGAGACAAAGATTTGCTTAGTTATATTCAGGTTTGCTTCAAGCCTTTTCCTGTGCAGTAGGTACGTGAGACCAAAACTGCAGCCGCATTTCCGGGCGCTGGTCGCTCGTCCAAATTTCCGGGCGCTGGTCGTCTGCCCAAAGTATTGGGCAATTTCAGGTAGCCTACTGGACGTACGATGATCCATGCGACTTACCTGCATCCCTATGGTCCGTCGCTATCGCGCTGATTCCATGTTACTTCTACTTCATGGCGTATCCCATGTGCCATCTCGTGGCTACTTTGGAAAGATTATGCGCCACCGTGAGAACCGCAAAGTACGAAAATTCCGGATCGTCCTTTGGCGTCTATGCGGTGGCTTTTGTGGTACGTTCGGTATGGAAAAGTCTAGAAAAGTAGAAACACCAGTTTAGTGGTTCGTCTCAATGACGAATGTTGTTCAACAGACGGCGCATTCCATGGAAGGCAAGCAACTTTCCGACAAAACGCCTTTTTCCTATATAATGGCGGAAACGCCCGATGATATCGGACGCGTCACTACGTTCGTCCTTATCGCGCTGGACCTGCTGACATCGCTGGCTGACATTGCGCTAATTTTCATCAACCGTTCGAAGCTTAGAAGGTAAGGCGTACAATTTTATTTTTACGTTTTTATCGCAAAAACCATTTGTACTTGCATTGCATTTTTGCGCAAATGACCGCTGCATCTCACCGGAGTCCTTAAATGGCCTCATTATTAGGAAATCCTTAAGTCGCTCATCTTATCTGATGCCTTTTTATTCCCAACTGAAAATGGTTTGAACTCTAAAGTCGGATTTCCCAGGCGTCCCAGATGCAGTTCCTTCTAGCCTAAAGCGACAGTACACTCTCACGCAGAGCTACCAAGTAAGCGAGAATCTTCGAGTGACCACGGGACTCGTGCTTCCGCTCGGATTGTGCAATGCGGTGCTTTATATCGGCTTTTTGATTGGCGTTGCGGTTCTAAACGAGCTGCAACTTGAACTGCCTCCCGACATCTTTCAAGGAGGATTCGAAGCTGTCGGACTGGTAAGAAAGTCCTTGAAGAGCCGTGATATTTAGCATTGATTTAGCTAACTCTGCTCCAAGCGCCATTGTCGCTACTGATCACGATCTTCTTCTGCACGCGCAGGAAAAGGTTCAGAGCCGTAGCAGACTCAAGCGAACTCACGGAACTTTACTTCGACCAGTTTCAACGACAAATCGATTCGAACTCCCATCGTGCGCGGTAGCTTGCTTGCATCCGTCGAGTGTCAAACGAGCTTCAACTAAGGCGCAAGCTAACAAGAATAATGAAGACAATTATACAGGGTATTTAACCGATGTGTGAGGCGGCATCCTTCTATGAACCAAGATTACGCAAACTGCTCGGAAATAATATGTCTCGGGCTCCAATGAAGGCGTATGACAAAATACGCTAGTGTTTAGTCTGCAAGACTAGTTGGACGCATGCACAAAGCATGGCATGCCGCATGTATTTCCCTAAAATCATTGATATCCCCTGTCTACCGTCAGATGAGTTTTACGAAAATTATGTTGTTCACAAATTCAGAGAAGGCCTCTTCTTCGTTGCTGCCACATCACGGAAATGCGAAACTTTTGACAGAGACGATAGCTCATGGCCACGCGTGTTCGTTCCTAGCCCGACGTGATTCTTGCCCCTCCCCCAATAAGCCCATACGCCATACGGCACTTCAGTGTATCATGTAAGCAAGCAAAAACCTCAGTCGAGAACTGGACACATTTTCTACGGGTGACCACTGTTTTGCTGAAGCGCTAAGTTCGGTGAAAAGAGTGAAGTGAAATGCGGTGAACATTCATTTTCTCTTCACATCACTCGAAGAAGGCCCTGATTCAGTGTAGTTCGTTTGGTGAAGTGAATGAAGTTGGCCGCCGCTAGAGCAAATTTTCATTGTTTCGTAAAATTTTCTTCCGTTGCGTCTTTGCTGCGCTATTTGCTTGCGTGCATGGCGGTGAGTAGGATAGTTTCTGTGGTCGTCGCGAGTGGCTTGTTTTGTCTTGGCGTTCTGTTGCGTTACCAGTGGACTCGAGTGGGATTGTCGAAGCAGTCACAATGCAGCTACGGATGAAATTATTCCTTCCAAAATTAAACCCATAGCGAATGTAATTCCCGCACTTTGACCTGCGTCATTTTGGCCCGCCATTATTTTGTTTGTGGTGGAATACAACGGATAAGAATGCACTTTTTCAGGAAGTCATGCACAACGTTCTCGTCTACGAGTCGTTCTTCTTCTGCTCTCGCAACGACCTCGAGCGCCTTCAACTGCTGTCCCAGTCGCTTCGCAACATGATCGCTAATGCCTCGAAGCTGCTGCCCCTTCGTGCCATTCACCGCGTCAACATGGTATGCTGTAAGCGGAATATAGTGTGCTTTGGAGTAATAGGAACATGGACAGACGAGAATGAGTTGGAAAAAACCGTTATGTTTCCCCAACCTATTTGTGCGCGCTATTTGCACCTGCCCAAAACCTTTCTTTCCAGGATTGCGGCCACTCTACAAACAAAGTCAGCATTTTCGTCCGAAAGCCGGCGGCCGAGGGCGCGTGTAAACCGGACTACGAGGCCTCGCTTCACGACGGAGACTTCGCAGGAACCTTCTTCCGACTGCAGAACGTCTGCGTCAAGTACTTCCGCGTCCTGATGCGCTACAGTCCCTTTCTGCTCTACTGGAAGGCACAAGGAACCGTCGCCTTCATCGTGCTGGACATTTGCTTCGGTCTTCCGAAAAGGTCGGACGGCAATGCCCTTGACTCCATCGTCAATCACCTTCGCCCGAGACGTATGCGGCTCTCCGTCGAGAAATCGTCATGGCAAGAGAACGGCCACAAAAGCGAGTTAATGAAGCTTATGGCTTGCGACCCGTTCCTGCACCACGTCCAAAACTACCTCGTGAATGTAAGCCAGTTGTAGTTCTCATTGGAATCCCTGTTGGCCAGTATCCGCCTATAATATAGAGGATGCTTAGATAGGGCGTGATGCTTTTCCTCCACCTTCTTTCGTCTTCAACGCGCCCGGATACGCCAACTACGAGCTGTGGTGCTTGTATTCGTTCGAAGCTGTGCCGGGAATCGATGGCCTGATAGAGGTACGAATTCGTCAAACGCGAGTAGGAGTTCAAGCTTCTTTATTAGGGTCTACGCGTGGTGGCCTTAACATTAAAAGCGGACGACTGGGAGATATGTTCCCGAGGAGTCAAGACACCCGAAAAAATTGAACCATTTGCCGTCCTGTCCTAAGATATTCCAGGGCTGGGACAGAACCTGAATTGTACAACTCATGAAGGAAATGGGAATTCCCTACCGAAAAAAACTTAGAATGGAAATAAAGTCCCGGACATGTCTTTCCTGAATCGCGTCTGTTGTCGGTACCGATACCCATTTTACCCGATTTTTAGAGCTTCAAACGTGACGGCTGCGACAATAAGAAGCTCGCGTCGGTGTGCATCGTGTGGGACGATCGCGACTACACTGAGCAGCCACCCGTTTCGGAGCATCTCCGCAAGCCTACGAAGATCGATATGGTGCCTCTGCCCAACGACAAGGCCGCGTGGTTCGCTCCCTACATTCATCGAGTGTCCCAGTGCACGATGCACTCCTTCGAGAATACGAAGCAGCGGAAGCGAATGGAGGCCTTCAAGTGGAGCGTTGAGTGCGATTACGGCTTCGGCCACCGCCGTACGCATCACCTTCTTCTGTGCGAAGTGAAGAATTTCTGAACTCCACTTCTTCAGCGTCACGTGAAGAATTTCTGAACTGACCAACATCCGCACTTACTGATTTTCGCACTAACTCTACGCCTGTAACCCTCACTGGAGTTTCCTTCGCTTCAATTTCAAGGGCTCCGCTTGCATGTCAAGCCGCTTCAAATGCGACATTGGTCATTAACCGACATCCATTTGCACTGTGATGCGAGCATAAATAAAAGTAAACTGACGCTTGTTATTCCCTCTATTAATGTGAGTAATTATCGAATGACCGATTATTTCTCTTGTGCCACTTGATGCTCAACTCTTGTTGTTCTCGGCATTTGTTCTGTGCACTTTTTGTGACATCGAGATGTGCCCTGTTGCTTCAGCATCCCTAAGCTTGGCGGTACGTGACCGCACGTTGACTCATGTGGACTAGAGGATTAACCACTGCTAGCAGAACGCAGGGACTCTTTGCAAAGTGGTTGT
>JNEY01000198.1:0-82995 GCA_020875895.1 Aphelenchus avenae
CCAAAAATTTCCAAAATTTGCTCGATTTCGGCTAAAAATGGGCATTTTTTGACCTGCAGTACGGTACAGAATACGGCGCCGTACTGGGGGTCTTGCCGTACTACTCCGTACTGCGCCAGTACGGTACGGTACGGCAACCCGTACTGACCCATAGCCTACGGCAGTACCGTACGGCAGGTAAGGTACTCCGTACCGTACCTGTACGGTACGGAGTACGTTACGGGCCGTACCGTAGTACGGATTGCAAACTCTAACCTTTGGCCCTAAAACAGCAACAAATTGGTGATTCCCGAAAATTTCAGATTTCTCTCTGAGAGAACCCGTCTGTGCATTATTCTCTTCTTATGAGCCCAAGGAACAATTGCCTTCACGAAAGCATGCCGGTATTACACGTCTCGCACTCGCTACGAGATTAGGCGAACACCGAACTTAATCGCTGCCTGGCTTATTTCGGTTATGCGATTGTGCGATTATGAGTGAGTGTGATTTTTCCATGGTTTGGGTGCAACGCGCATCGTCAAACAAGTGCAATTCAGGCGCACATCGTTGCGACGAACTTTGGATTTTCGGCTTTTTTTTACATCGAACCGCGAATTAAATCTGCTTCACACTTGCGAACTACCTGCATATGTTAACGAACACCGAACTTAATCACTGCCTGGCCCGACGCAGCCGGTGTCAATGCTCTTACGCCTACTTGCTTCAGGGTCAATCCTCACCCAGTACGGCTAAATAAGGTAACTCCGGTTTTGGGTAACGTGTTTTGGGTCACCGGTTTTAGGTCACGGTGTTTTGGGTCACGGCTATAAATTCAAAAAACTGTTGGGTCACGGTGTTTTGGGTCACCGATTTTGGGTCACCGATTTTGGGTCACAGAAAAAATAAGCGAATGTAAATGACCTAGGTTTATCTGACAGGATCCTGCATAGGTAAATAAGTGCATGGCGGTGTCACCGGCGTAAGGCAGCACAGAAACAAAAGAAACAAATTAAGTTTCGGGCAAAGTAGAAGAGAATCGTTGGCACAGCCATACTACACAGGCGATAACGAGTAGAATCGGCAGTAAAATGGACAGCCATGCCGACAAATGGTGTTGGATGCGGGCGAGCGTAGCCAACATCGCAGCTCGGTTGCGTTGCGCAGCCGGAAGGGCGACGTATTCCTCGACAATCGCCTTGATGTTGGCATCGGGGATCATCGTTTTCGGGCGGGCAACGTGAAGAGCGCGGTGAAAGCGCGTCGGTACGTTTCCTGGTCCTTGCCCGGGAGCAGAACGAATGCGCAGGGCAGGAAAGAGCGGCCCTTGTGGACGCCGATCACGCAAAAAAGCTGGAAGCGGCGATAAGTTTGCAATTTGTGTCGGCATATACAAATAAATGCAAGAAATCTGTTTTAATTTTTCTGTGACCCAAAACAGATTTAAAATTTTAGGCCGATACCCAAAACGCCGTGACCCAAAACCGGTGACCCAAAACACCAGTAGCCCTAAATAAGAGGCCTTTATCTGCCGCTCATTTACGGCGGGAGCGTTTGGGTTTTCGGGACCGCGCGGAGCGACGTTGTCAGCCTTTACTAGTGTATTGCTTAAAGGGGATTTCTCTACGCAGCCCGCACAGTGGCTTAGCGACCCTTGGGGCAGGGGGCGGCATGCCCGCCTCTAAAATTCCGGACTGTCCGAAAATTAGCAAAGTTGGTACCCTTATGATTGCGGCGGCCGAAGGCCGCCGCAAAATTATGGGTAAGGGGAACCAAGGGAGTTTTTTTTTGGCGGCCAAAATCTTGGCCCCCCTAAATTCAGTTCCTCGCTACGCCACTGAGGCCGCAAAGCGAATTTTGTCAAAGAACTTAATTCATAATTGTACCGAAGGCGTGAGGTAGCACCGCGTCGCTGTCTTGAACGTTCACAATGGTCGATGACTCGTTTAGACTTACATAATAATGACCGGTTCCGGCGGACCATCGTCGATAAATAGCAAATTGCGCAGTGTATCTTGTGATCATGTGGGCATAGTTTGACAGCGCTGGCCTGTAGGGGATCATTCACTTGGCAAGTGAGCGCAAATTCTTGCGCTTTACGAGCTAATCTGTTCCATACTGCTCCACGCGGTTAACTAGAACACGTTTCGAGAATATAGTAAATAAATGAGATTGTCGCCGACGAGGCGACGTCCTTGTCTCCCTTCTCAGCAACGATTCCGTCCATTTGTTCGACTTGCGACGCAGCATATGCGAAGATGCGCGATCAGACGTACGGTCAGGTTTTATACATACTCTTCGGTCATTTTTCGAATGTACAAGTTAAATGGACGTCGTTTGCTGAGCACCATTGTGAACCCCCCTAAATGCGCCACTGGACCATAGCATCTTGGCTTTACATTTAATAATCCATAAATGACTTTTCATTTAGACCTGTAAGACCCGGAACTTTTTAACGCACGGTTCGTTCTTGCCATTCCGGAACCGCGTCGGATGCCCACCAGGTTTTTTCCCAAATACTAATGTTGATAGCACCGTTAGCAAGCTACACCGCTACATTGGCCGTACGTTCAGTTGTCGTTTCCCAAATTTGCTTTTTCAGTTATTTTCTAGAGCAGATTTCCAGCGCATTTTTGGCCAAAATTTTAATAATCCAGAAACTTCATTGTCCTGAACACTCCGTGTGGAGCACGAATGCCGACAGGGTGGACACTGTATTAAAACGTGAAAAGTCAAGGGCAAGGGCAAAGAGAGCTTTTGACGTAGCTATCAGGCAATTGTAGAGATATTGCCGTTTGAACAGTTGTCCGCGAACGAGTCAGTGCAACATCTTAGAGTGTATATACCTAGCCCCCCCCCCCCCCCGCCGCTTCGTGTGCGAATTTGCCTTATATTCGTCTTAATCACGCGCCTTGCGACGCTTGTGTGTTTGTAAGTGGCCCTTGTTTTGGTACGCGGCCGTAGCGTCCCGTCCCCGTCGGATGCGCCAGGTCAGGGAACGTCCAGAAATTATAGTTAGCGTAACTAAGCCGATGTTTGACCCTCAACCGTTGTTAACGGTTGTTAACAGTCGCCCGACCCCCCCCCCCCCTGCCCCCTTTGTTAGCTAACAAAAATTTTTTGGTCATTTTACCTAGTGTGAATTCCGGAATTTCAACGGATTGCGTTAGCCAGCATGGGTGAACGAAAATTGGACGCAGGGAAAGGCCATAAAAATGGCCCGCCGCAGGCGATACCAACGAAATTTTAGCGTTAAAATTGCTTATGCCAAGCGAAAAATTCGCTTGTCGGCGCCTGCGGCGGGCATTTTTTTCACCGCCTGCTGTTAACGTTAACACCCCCTCGACCCCCCCCCCCNTCCCCGGTAAGACAAAATTTTTTTGCTAAATTTTTCTGGGACCCAAACGAACGGGACCCAAACAAGGGGACCCAAACGACGGGACCCAAACAAGGGGACCCAAACAACCGGGACCCAAACGAAACTTTCGAAATTATAGCCGGGACCCAAACGAACGGGACCCAAACAAGGGGACCCAAACAACCGGGACCCAAACAACGGGACCCAAACAACGTGTTACCATAATTTCTGGACGCTCCCTCAGCGAGTACGCATATAGTCGTAAAAAAGGACTTTGAGATAATTGTCAAAGCAGCCTGGTTAAGCGGTACGGAGCCGTCTTCAAGGTCCGAAAGATGCGCCCACGACGCTTGCAAACCTTTAATTTTATCTTCACTTTACCTCTCTCTCTCTCTCTCCTAACAGCAAATTGCGCTGGATTTGCTCCTGTTTAAATATATGATAGATTTTATTGACTGTCTTGCTTTAAGCAAACGGGAATTTGCGTTCCCCTTAAGCGGGCATAAGACTGTCTTCACACTGACTCGGACTTAGATTCTTCAGGAAACGACGGGCAATTACGGTCAACCCTGCGCGTTGGGCCGGGCTTCTTGGGCCGGCCCAGGTTGGACCTGGGCTTGGGCCGACCCAGCTGCTTTGGGTGGGCTTTGGGCCGGGCCTTGGGTCCGGGTGGCTGGACCTAGGCCGGCCCAAAAGCCCAAGCGGCAACGCTTCCTCGATTGATGTTATCCAAAGCATACTCCACTTGCAAATAATGAAGACAAGAAGCGGACATACATCTCAATTCTTATTATTAATCTTTCCAAAAGAATTTTTGACTCTAATTACGACAAACAACATACCGTATTGGTTCTAATAGAAGACGAGCACCAAAAATTTCAAAGTTGACTTGTCACAGAGACATTTTTTTCAAAGTTGCCTAAAACGTTTAGAATACGTTTTAGGCCATAACTATTCATTCTAGACGATAATTTTTTGTCAATAAAATTTCGAAAAATTTTGCTAAATCCACAAGGGGACCCTTTTGGACTTTCACGAAAACCTCGAAAATTTGACCATAGAAAAATAGAAGACATCGTCTTATATTAGGACCAATACGGCGCGCGGCTTTGCGCATTAAACGAATTTTCTCACGTAACCGGATCTCGGTAAATCGCGTGCCCTTAGGCGTATTTAGGATGCTCTTTGCGCCGAAAATGCCGATGTGCGTGGCTCATCACACTCCGTTGAACTTTGTGCTCCCGCGGGATTTTCCGATTCGAGTTTGTTCCTAGCGCTTACGGGAAATAGGGCATTTCCCACGCCGTTCCACCAATTTGCCGGGCGTCACAAGTGCCGGCCCTAATGCGCCCGATGAGCTTCGCCGTTAAATGCGTCGTCGTTGCGTCACTGCATTACTCATTTTTCCCCTTTGTGCCGCTTGGGAAAGCTGATGTCTCCCGGAGAAGCGCGTTAGTTAAGCATGTGAATCGAGGTTCCGAGTTCATTCCAGGCATGGGCGCTGCTCGGGTTTTCAAAGACGACTCCGATTTACGATCCGGTTTCAGGACTGAAAACCGCTTCGATTCCTGAATCCGATTCCTAAAATAGCCGACATCCGATTCTGACTCCGATCCTTAGAAGAACTAACGGGGTCTACTGGGCAGTGTGTTCCGTGGAAGGAAAATTATTACCCCACCGCTAGGCGCCACCGGAGCCGATTACCGTATTGGTTCTAATATAAGACGACGTCTTCTATTTTTCGATGGTGAAATTTTCGAGGTTTTCATGAAAGTCCCAAAGGGCCCCCCTATGGATTTATCAAAATTTGTCGGAATTTTACTGACAAGAAGTTCTCGTCTAGAATTAATAGTCATGGCCTAAGACGTATTCTAAACATGTCTCTGTGACAAGTCAACTTTGACATGTTTGGCGCTCGTCTTCTATTAAAGCTCGTCTTATTTGAACCAATATACGGTATCACTAGATTTGCGAAGTCTTCGACTAAAAATTCCACATGCGGCGAGCGCGGAAAAGCAAGCGGTAGGAGTCGGAGGAGCCGACCCTTTAGTCAGTTCCGATCACAGACTTCGATTCCACAGCAAACACTAAATTCTTTATTGCCGAACCCAAGCAAGAACCTAGTCCAGCCGCACCTCACTTCGATTACCGGTGGAGGACACCAGCTCAGTGTGGAAGAGCCCCTCAGCTCCATTTGGAGGAGCACTCTTCGGTCTCCAGCGGCGCCTCTTTGTTCCATTGGCCTCCTTTGTCTGTCCTCCCACAACGCTAATGAACTTCCGTCGGGCGCAACATTGTTTATTGTTCTGCAAATCCGGCTGGAGACACGGTGAAGAGAACAAGGAGACCAGTGGGCATCTTTGTGACGCATACACCGCGCGGAAACCAGGAATCCCAGTCATTAATGCGGGAAGGCACGTGGCCTTCCCGCATTCTTCCATGGGCGGCAGACTCTATCCGCCCATGGAACAGATGCTTCACACATGTGTTTACTTACTTCAGACTTCTCGAGAGTCTATGAAGCGTTGTCAGATGCGACGGTTTTAAGGGAATTTTATCGACGTCTTCCAGGCTTTCCCGTTGTGGATTAGTGACATCCATGGTTCTTCACAGACGCTTCCCGGTGTGTTCCTGTCGAGCATATTCGTTTTTTATTACAAGTTTTCCGGCCTGGAGTATGTATGCAGGAGGCTCGACGTGGACCACCGAGTTCAGCTGATGCTTGCCGTAGTGTTATCCAAACTGATCTCGCTTCCCGTTTTGATAGATTACATCCCGCAATCTATGGGGACGCCTACCGCATTCCAAGGCTAGCACCTTCTACGCCGATCGCCTGACCTTTCACGTGGATTCACGCGAATATCACATATACGACTGACTCCACGAAGCATACCACATTACTGCAGCGTGCCTAAAGCGTGCTTCGGATTGTTAAAAGGCCTGGTAATAGATTCCGTTATTTTTGGCAAAGATGTCTCTGAACAGTCTCCTTCTATTCCCATTGACGAACTGGAAAATTGTCCGAATTCTGTGGAATCCGGGGGAGCGGAACCGGCGACTAGCGACTTTGGACCTTCCTTACCCGTCACTGATGAAATTAACGAAAACTTAGTCGAAGCTCTAACGAACTTGAAGAAGATTTTACGCTGGCGTCGCCTAAAGACTACCATTTTACCTAATGCTAATCGAACGTTTTCGGAGTTCGGTTCTAGCTCATTCTTTTCATCCTGAATTCTGAAATAGAACCCATCTGAAGTCTTAAGTCGGAATCCCATACACCCTGTTTTAAGGACTTGAGCCTCGAGTTCATCCCGTTCTTGTTTTCCCGTTGCGCTTTGTCCGAGTTCGGGCTATTTGTGGCCACCGGAAGCGTTTGACGTGATGCGCTCCCAAATGAATAAGCGATGCGCCGCTGCGCTCGTTGCATGCACTTGTGATTCGACTGTACTTTAAAGACGTCTTTGACGCCTGCTTTCAATGTGACTTGCGTAGACTCTCCGGCCCCAAATTGTCGTCACCGGCAAGAGACCCATGAACGAAATTTGTTCGATTGTGTTAAAAGGTTTATTGTGCGTTTTGCCATGAGTTCATACTAAACCGAAAATACTTCTAGATTCCCGAGCGTGCTGGGCAGAATTTGATGATCAAAAATGCCTCCCGCTGGCGAGGGGAAGGCCTGAAAATTGCGCAAAATAGGTCTACGCGGCTTCTGCAATGGTAAAAATTATGATAATTTTTTAAAATATTATTTGGCTTACGCTTACCATTTTAGACCTATTTGGGATTAAAGTTTGACCTCATTTCTCATACGTTTTTAAATTCAGTGTACCCTTCTGCCTTTACTCGGGTCGTGCGCCTGCTAAAGACGGCCCCGCCAGGCAGGTAAGCACGGTCGGATAACTACAAAGTAAGAGATTTTTCAAGCATGACCACTAGGGTTCGGCACCCGTCCCGACCCGTGACCCATCCCGTGCCTTTTTGGCGTCTTTCACGGCACGGTTCATGGCGGGGGGGGGGGTATGCCGAAGCCCACTAACCACAAGATTTTCGAGCACTATTCCAGTTGCAACACCGTGTGGCCCAAATGGCGTAAATGCCGAAGTGGCATTAACACAGGTCCCATCAGCAAAGTTGAGCACAGCTACAAGACGACCGCCACATTGCGACGCTCAGTTGATCTGTCGTAGCCATTCAAAAGTCCGTCCATTGCAGGCTCATTCTGAGAAGCGAACGCCGGAGCTTTAACTGATTTTTTCTCCGAACGATTCTTCCGCTCCGCTGGCTCCCGCTCATTAGGCTCATCCCAAAAGGGAAGTCTGGCGCATCGAACACAAATTTCCGGACCTAATGGCGCCCATTGTAGCCGGACGCTTCCGCTTGTTGGGCGTGTAGACGCTGCCGGAACATGATGCGGCTCACTTTGCGGGACGCTTGTCATCTTTCACTTTTGGCGCGCTAGTGAATGATGTGGTTTGACCTCCTTCCAGGGGAGGCCTACTCCTTCTTGACGCGCTACCTTTACTCCTGCGGTCCCCCTCTCCACATTGTCTCATCTAAGCCCTCATAGGCGCGACGTGTTGGCTGTCCCACTAAGTACAGTAAATGCGTCATCACTGCACTAGCATTTACAGTAGCTCCACAGCCGACTGCTTGCTGCTGCGCATCAGCCGGCATCTGCAGTAGCACCTTCAGTTACAGTAAAACTAGCGCTTACAGTAAAGCGACATTGGGCCGCGCGGCGGTGCTAGTTCTTACAGTATGGTAAATGACAATTCTCACAGTACCAGATTATAGCTTCCCACATTACAGTGGCGTGCAGAATTTATCACTCCTCCTAACGAGCCACCATTACGCTGGTCTGTAATTAGTGTGTGTTACCTCAAATTTCTCTCTTTTCCCTTCAGAAGATTCCTGTCTTTCCCGATAGATTCGACGCCAGGTCCGATATGTCTGACGTACACTGCCGATTTAAGCGCTGTTACGCTGTAAACATTCTGAAGCCGCAGAAACCGCATGAGCCGCGCGGCAAACAAGATGAGGCGTTGCAAATATTATTCAGTGCCTGTGAATCACTAGTGTAACAGTCAGTGGGCTTAGGGATGTGTACTACCGCAAGGTCTTCCCGAAACACACTGATGCCGGAACGCACTCCCGGGTTTCGACGAAATTCCTAAAAGAGGAAAAACAAATTTCGATGCTCGTTCGTGCCGCTTCCCACTGGTTTCCCGTGCCATTGCGCCGCTCCGATAAAGCCGCTTTTCCGAGCCACCAAGTTAATTACGCATGTCATTATGAATGCTGCACGCAAACTGTCTCCTTCTTCTATTTTCCCTCCGCAGTGGGATGTTTGTCATGCCCCACTTTGCAAGAGCCCACACGTAATTAAAACTCGCTTTTATTCTCCACGCCATCCTCCGCCAGAAGGCATGCAAGTTGCAGTGAATGCCGGCCGGAAGTATGCGTTTCCGAGAATGAGGTCGATAACCGCTGTAATCTCAGTAGAGCTAAAACCGTCGTATGATGTATTTAGTAGTTCCAGTTTTGTTCTTACAGTTCCGCATCTTAGGTCGCGACACGTAGGTTTCAAACGAAGTACAGTACTGAAATGCGCCACCACTGCAGTGGCACTTACTGTACGCCAGCAGCCGGACTTGGCTATTATTTACAGTAGCACCGTCAAATACAGTAAACTAGCAATTACTGTAGAGAGGCGTTGGGTAGCGCGAAACGCGGGCATACGACGCTAGTTTAAAGAAAAGAAAATACGTGGCAAGCAATTTTTTCAGTCTGATGCTTACTCGTACTTTAAATGTATTTAAAACTTTACTTGAAAAGACAAGCATTAAGTTTTGTGCAATTGCACTCCTGGCAAGCCCAAACACTTTGTACTTCCCCTTATATTTTCGTCCGCGTGTCTTTATCCCATTCCTGTCCACGTGATTTGCGCGCGCCCAACCACGTATTCTGACATGACGGCGAATGAACAATAGATGTGTCCGATCAGTCCAAAATAACGCAAATGCATGTATTTTTGGCAATCTGTTCTGCCTAACGTGTTTGCGAATGTATAAAGTTAATACTCACCTACTTCAGTGCGCAATTTCTGCAGCACTATAGCCCTTCGGGTAGTCCCACTGTACTTAGTGATCCAAGTGAACCTTCCACAAAAAATGCTTGCCCGGAATGCATGTGTGGCCTCCTGACGGCGCTACACGTAGTGGTCTCAATAAAACGGTTTGTCGCCAAAGCGCCAGAAGTAGTGGTGCGCCAGAAGGATGGTGTGGCTGGGTTCATTGCTTCGTATCCAACGCTTACTTCTTACGTGGCCGCGTCCGAGCAGTTTTCTTAGCAACGGACGTAAGGCATCGAACATATGTAGTGCGACATCGCATCCAATTGCAGCTCGCGGATTTTCAACGCATTTATTAAATTTTCCATTTTTCCGAATTCAGTCAATTTCCTGCTTAAGACCGACCATTTTTTGGTCGCCCAGCGTCCAGCGGTGGGACTATCTAGCATTATATGGACCCCTGTAATTACGATTTTAACCCATGGCTTACTTGCGAATAAATCTCAAAAAGGCGTCCCCGTCCCCCATTTCTTTTGGGCCAGATGCCCATTTCAGTCTAGTTAATGCGACCCCTAATTCACTACCCAGGCGGTAGGCGACTGTCGCTTCCGGACGGATTTTTGTTGCGGAATTTTCCGACTTCAGAATTTAGATTAAGACGACTTCTGGTCCAGAATTTAGCATACGTGATCATGCAGAGACACCGCTGGTGGAAGACGCTCATAGCAAATGCGCCCACACGTGCTCTCGGCAGTCTTAATCCGCTTACAAACAGGGTAGCCGAGGGGTGCTTGCCGTAAGATTCCCTTCCAGGAACGAGGCAACTGACCAGCGAGACATGCGCTTGAGTGTTGGCTTAAGACGTTTTTTTGTTGTATTTGGGTAGCATGTGTTTGCCGCCGAAGGTGATTGGGCCATGTGCCCATGAGGGTGCGCATACCTCTCCTTCCTCTCATTTCCGGTTGTCTGCAAAATGCGACACCGTCGGCTAATGCGGCGTCGTTCTTCGGGTCATGCGAGATACGCCGATTTTTGGGCCATTTTTCGACTTGCAACTTTTGCTGTCTACATTTGCAATGCATTGCCGTCGAAAACGGACTAGACCGCACCCTACGCCTCTTTAATGTACCTAGTTGCTATTTTACTGTAACTGCGTGCTACTGTAAGTGCCAGAGGAGTGCCGGCTGCTGGAATACAGTAAACGTTACTGTAATACTGGTACATTTACTGTACTTATTGTTAATCCGATTGTCGCGCCCTCGATGTGCGGGATGTGGCAGGAGCTGCCCCTATTCCCTCGCTCTGGAAGTGCTTATGGGTCTACCCATGATCAGCGACTTTTAACGCTTGTGCTTCCCGTCAACACCCGCCATGCTTTCCCATGCCCTTTAACGCCACATTGTAATCCCTTAGGAGGCAAATCCTTCGTCGGAGAGAAAATTCCGTCAAACGTCCTAATGTGCACCCAATAGACTAGACGTCTCCCATCGTCGGCTGGGAGCATGGACAAACGAGAGTTTGTCTCGTCGCTTACTCGATGGGCGCTCGTTATGCTTGCCACGCAAGCCATTAAGCGGACATTGTTGCCCCGTTGGACGTTCTAGGAAGTGCCACATGACATGTCAGTGATTCCACTAAGTGGCAGATGTCGACCAGGAATTCCAGCAGTCCGATGCTGGCGGTGCGTGAGCGTCGTCCGCCGCGTCTGCCTCAAAGTCGTTGGGGTGCCTTGGTGTTCCATTGTTACTGACTTTCCATAAACTTAGGCCAATCGCGAACTTTTGCCGCCCCCGCCCCACCGGGAAGTTGGCTGACGTGGCAGCCACCTAAGCTTAATCGCATTGGCGAACTATGAGCATGGTGCATTTTTTATGCCTTCACGTGTGTGGCACTTTAAGTGGCTTCCCGGCGTGGCTGAGCTATGGCCAACAAATCTCAGAAAGAACTTCCGTTGCAACCTCTTACATACTGTACCATTGCGTAGTTGGTCCACTGGGGGTCACAACGCAATGCTAGCTTACACCCGGTCCATCGGCGGCGGTAAACGGGCACATACACTATGGTCCCGTCCTTAATCTTCTGTTGTCTGCGTTTTCTCCCACTCAAGGGGGCTTAATAATTTAACCGTTTCCGCCAGGTGTTGTCCCCTTGATCATATCCGAAGCGAACAGGTGCGGACGAACGGGCGCAAGGCCCATCTGAGCAATTACTGTAGCTTCACGTGTCGCGCGTTATGATATTTACTCTACTACGCATCTTTATATAAGTTGCTTTTGATTATGCGAAACGCGTTTCCGAACCCTGGGATGCGCTAGCCAAGGGTTTGCCGCCTGAAATGCATCAGATATTTTATGCTCAAGCGGGAAGCTCATATTTAACGTATATCCTTAATGCTGATCCCCTGCTCCGAACGACTCTAGCCCATCCCTGTGGCGGCGAAAATGACTCATCGTCGTGCGATTTGCAAGAAAGCGCATTAACCTGAAATACTTCGCGAGTGCGATGAACCAAACGTCAGCACTTCGCATATGCTGATTCCCGCAACTCACTCATGATCTGACTCATTATGAATGCATTCGAAGATGGCACGAGCGGTCGCCCGAGTAATCTCACTGGGCGTTCACTTTAGCAGCGGCGGAGAGCAATCTGTGCCACTTTCAGTGATGGCTTAATTTGCAAAGCACTCTGTGGCCGGGTCCCAGCTGTGTTTATGCACGAGGCCGCTTGTCGCACCGAGACATTGACGTTCAAAGGCACGAGGATTACCAAGAGTGCACGCGTCGTCGGAGCGGATTGCACTTGTACACTGCCCGTTTCCAGCTGTGTTGCACACGGTGGCTGTTGACTGACGTCATGGAAGCTTGCACTTGGAACTACACATACAGAGGCCCTCAAAAGCCCTTTTACCCTCAAGAAGTCGCGTCCCCCCAAGGATGGGGTGAGCGACCCTGAAAATACACCGCTATTAGTCCACCAGCTTCTATTAGTGAAAATACCGTGCTTGTGATGGCAGACAATCGCCTCATTGACACTGAAGCACACTCGGAGTGTGACACTCCTCAAATGTTCTTGCGTCCACATGATTCCTCAATATTCATTTCATTTCCCCAGGTGTTTGCTTCAGTTTTCAGCTCATCGGATTCCCCTCCTTCCACGGTTTATCCGGCTTGTGACGCGCTTTGCCAGAAGCAATGGCGCGCAGCTAATATGTGTGTAAGCGATAAGTCCCCTTCCATGCGCACTTGTTTCAACTGGAGTAGCGCCGGAGAGGAGAGCCGGCGCCAGTTCATGTGGCGAGCGCCGTGGGAATGCCGGCGGTCGTTGGCGGTTAGGAACGCCCTCGAAACTTTTCCTTCCGATATGTGTGAATTGTGCTCCGGCACTTATTACTTTCCGCTCCTCAGCTCCTCAAGTCGTGTAGGCGTGTTGCGGAGCTGAAACGTTGCTCCGGCATGCGCTGCGTGATGCGTTAACGATTAGATGAGAGCTACCTAGTTGAGATAAATTCCTTGGAATGGGGGCTCCATAAGGCCGTAACATGGATTTCCATGCGCAAAAAGTTTCCATGCGCAGATAAGGTTCGTTGCTGCGCAAGCGCATTTTGCTAGGCAGTAATTCTGCACTGTAGTTTCGTGGCGGATTATAGTACCCATGTCGTCTACAGTAGCGAAATTTACTGTAACAGTGCAAATTTACAGTAACAATTCGTCATTAGGTACAGTAAATCATGGCTCATATCATAGTTTATCAATGTGCTCGCTATTGCAAATACAATCACATTAGCACTAACATTTTCGGTGGCACGTGTAAAGACCAGTGCTCAACCTTTGCAACTGGTACTTCCGCTGAATACGCACTTTGTATTTCGCCTTGCGGTGAACACGTTTGATGAATGCACTTTTGTTTGGAACTCCACTTGCCTACGTCACAAGTTGTCTAGCAACGGTTACCTCGTCCCGCGCATCTTTCACGTGTTTGATGCCGTCACCTGGTACAGGCATCGCGTAGAGTTTGCTTAACCGTGTTTACACATAGATTTATTAAACGAACAAGTTTAAAATGTATTCCTGATGGAGTCATTGCGGTGCCTTGCGGAGAGCACGAAAAGTAAAGCGGAACTCCGAATTTAATTAATTGCCAGATGAAGTTGAAGCAAGTGGGCCTGGAATGGCCACCTATAATCACAGGTGACCGTAATTACCCTGATCTTTGATACTATAATTACGACTCGGCGCAGGTTTGTTCCGACTTGACGTCGTTTTGTTTCGTCTTCGTCTGCGACACGCGCTAGCTTGTTCCCGGCAGTATTTTCAACGCGAGATGATCGTAATTTTATTATTTTCTCTAGGAAAACAGTCGTCTTCCATGCATCACTGTGCGGACAGCATTTTCGAAGTATTTAGTTTGGCCGGTATATTAGGCGCAACTTTCTTGTGCTGTACGGTTACGCGTGCTGTTTGGAACATCAGCTGGGTCCTTTTTTAACACAACGCGTTTGCGCACAATGTTTATGAAATTGCGTGCCACATTTTCTGATTCAATTGTCTTGCCTATGCGACCCGCGAGACCGTGGCGCATGAACGAAAAAAAACGACTGTTCATTTTGTATTTTTCTGGATCTTGCCCGTGGGGTTAACAGGAGCTACGTGGTCGCAGTGGCTTTTCGACTAGCAGCGCATTTGCAATAATTTCGACTAGACTTTTATGACGCGAACGCGTGCCTTTACAAACACTCGATGCAGACGTATCTCATTTCAGAATTCGCATCCGGCCTCGCGTCGAGCATTCGTGCTCGATAGCCGTCGCACTATAAGCGGTTTGCGCTTCTTCCAGCGCCCTCTATCGCCATGGAAGACGACTCCCAACAATACCTCGCTTGCGCCACGTTAGCTATAATAATTTTGGGATGTGCCGGAAACATTCTTTCGCTCTACATGTTCCTCAGACATTCGTCCAGCGTCAATACTTTGCTGGCTGCGCTCTCCTTCGTCGACCTGTGCCTTCTGCTGTTTGCCGTGCCTGTATTCGTTCTTCCCAGTCTGGATATTTGGTAAGTTCTTGCGTTCGCTTCCGCTTACACGGCTCTTGAACATTGTGGAAATTCATGGAAATGTCATAGAAGGTGCACTTTGCTAAGGTCACTGCTCGTAGGTCAGTTCGCTTAGCGTTAGCCAAACGTTGCAAAAGTCCAACTCGTTTTGAGGTAACATGGGAAACTTTGCTTCCAAGAAGGCTGCAAGATTGCACTTTCTGAAAGGTAGCCATTCTGACGAAACGATGGGTAGCGCCCGGACATCACAGCTTACAGTTCTCAAGTTCAGTTCATAATGAGAGCGGTACTGTAACATTTTGGCTTGGGTGTGGGACTGTACAGTACATTAATAGTTGTACAGTAATTGAGTTGGCAAGTTACAGTACTTAGGTAACTGTACCGCTGAGCTTCTACATAAGCTGTGCACTTACAGTAACGAACGGTTTTTGGACGGACCGAAGGAAGCAGCAAGGAGGCTAACGGGAAACGAAGCCGCTTGCAAATCGAGTGTAGTTTTCCCAGAGTGTATGAGATTTCCTTTCACGCTTGAATCACGACAACGAATCTGGACCCATTAGGCTGTCCAAAAAGCCCAAAGTTTTTCACCTAAAAGACGAATTGCCCGGCGAGTGTTGTTGACGTCTACGTCCACTTCCTAAAAAGCATTTCGAGTGTGAGATCCCAGAGAGAACGGGTCTTGAGCAGACAACCATTGTACTTCTCGGAAATGTACTTCCCGGATCGTTCCGGGAAATGCTACATGTGCAAATGCCATTTATGCACGAATGTACACATTTGACGAACGTAAATTGCGCATACGTTTGACATACCTCTAATTGGATCGGGAAATCAATTCCTGATGATGGCTAAGCTATTTTGAGTATGCACTTTATGTTTGCTGCCACCATAAGGCTACCGCGCTACCCGTCATGGCCCTCCTCCAGAGGAAGCCCGCAATGAGCAGGACACAAATAGGGGCGCGCATGTCAGCGGGAAATGACGCCTACGTCCGACTTTCCAGGGAAAACAGAACGAGCTTAAACTGTTGACATGCCACGCCGCGTAATTATACGGCAAAGTGGGACGTAACGGTGCAGCTTCCATCTGACTGCATGCCAAGGAGACGGGAAAATGCAGAGAGGGCAATCCGTAAAAAAGTTATGCATGAGTAATTAACTCAACCGATCCGTTTCATTCTTCTTCTTCACATACTGAACGATGATCTATTCATTTTTACGCGTCTGGGAAATCGGTAAAAAGGATGGCTTCCTTCACGCAAATCCCTCAGAACCGACCAGAATAGCGTAATTAGCGTGCGTCATTGTCGTCCCACGCAATTAGCGCCATTATGGATGTCGATTAAGCCCACTTAAGAGGTCGTGTAGGCAAACTGAGTGATGAAGAATAGGCGTCATCGGAAATTAATAATCAATAAACGAGGACCTGAGGAAAAGGTACGTTGTATGGAAGTTTCGTTGTGTTTTTTTGCTCCATCTTTTACCATCGTCTTTTTTTCGTTTTACCATCAGTGGTTTTTCGGTACGAAGTAAGTTCTGTTCTTAACGGATCCCGATGAATCATATGCCCCTAGGGTACTCAACTGCTTTAGCTCCTTACTATGGAAATTCCGGATATTCTGTGCTGGCTAATGACGGCAGTGATAGGTCAGAAATAGGGTGAGAAGTACGTTTCTTCTCCTACCTCCTTCTCCTCAATTTTCGTCAGGAGGGTAATTTAAATCCGTGCCAGTTTGCACTCGGATCGTAACATGTGAATGTGGAGCCATGAATGCTTGCGTGGGAACGTAGCTACTAACGCCTTTGCAAAGCAAATGTTGCAATCGTCTTGTAATGCAATGCAGAGGAGCTGGCATGTGAAAGTTGCAAATATCATTTCGTGTAATGACCGCTTACGTCATACCGCCTGATAGCTCACGTTCAAGCTCAGTATTTTTGGGGATATCGTGGGTATATTAAAAACAGGTATATTGCCACGATATACTATCGAACCATAGCAAGAGCAGGGAAGACACTATAGAGCATGTGCTGACGAATAGCGGTTGGAAGGCAAAGTTCGGTGGGAAGTGTCTTCGGTAGTGCCGCGAAAATTGTCACAGACGCATTTTCATTTTGACCGAAGTGACGATCCTCATTTTCAACGACACATTTTGTATTGCAGGGCGAATCACGAACAACTGTTGCGGTTCTTGGCGTACGTGCTCAAGTTCGTCTATCCCATCAATCTCATGATGCAAACCGTAAGTTCGCCCATCCTCAAGCTCCTCCTGAGCTTACCACTATTGCTCGGAGCAGCACACTTCGGCGCGAAACACACTTCGGCGCGAGCACAGTTCGGCGCGAGCACACTTCGGCGCGGCACACTTCGGCGCGAGCACACCTCGGCGCGAGCACACCTCGGCGCGAGCACACCTCGGCGCGAGCACACCTCGGCGCGAGCACACCTCGGCGCGAGCAGCAAACTTTAGCGCTAACACTTGCTTACGTACGTAAAACGCTTGCATTCGGCCAAAAGGGCGCCCGTTTCAGTCCGGTATTTTACCATCACTTTGTCCGGATTTAATGCGTGCAGGCTGTAAAGTTTAATTTGGCTGTATGTGCTCGCGCCGAGGTGTGCTCGCGCCGAGGTGTGCTCGCGCCGAAGTGTGCCGCGCCGAAGTGTGCCGCGCCGAAGTGTGCTCGCGCCGAACTGTGCTCGCGCCGAAGTGTGTTTTGCGCCGAAGTGTGGTGAACCGCTATTGCTGACGTTTCAGTGCAGCATATACATCATGGTACTCATCACTATGGAGAGGTGGACTGCAGTTTCGAGACCGCTTCAGGTAGGTCTAGCTGAAATACGTCCGGACCGCGGCGGGCCACGTGCGGCGAAACGGTGGCGCAGTCGATTAAGGTTACTGTATGCCCTCCATGCCTACCGCTATTAGCAAGAAATGCCGTCAGTTACTGTATTCGGCGGGGTTTTACAGTAAAGACGAACCGACTACTTCAAACCGGTGTGTCAAATAATAGTCCTTTAAGATCAAATTTTGGCATTTACAGTAACTTGTATCGCGCTATGTTTGCAAAATGACACCTTTGCATACGTACGGGATCATTAGCGTAGGAGCAGATCTAGCCCACCGCGCTACTTTAGCGGTCTATGCCACTTTCCACCATTTCTCTGAGCCACACTTGCAATGTTGACGATAGACGAGATCGCTCATCTGCGCATTTGCATAAACACGTGTTTAGGTGCGTATTTGGTGCACGCCACGGACGTCAAGATTCGCGCTCCTTGCTGTCCTGTGTTTCGCCATCGCTTACAACATCATCCGCTTCTGGGAGTACTCCATTGTGTAAGTGTCTTTGTCCGAATTTATTCTGGATTATTCATAACTAAAATCTGTATTTCTAATGTATTTTCCTCTTTTTAGAGATCTCCCTGACGGCTCGGTTGCCTACGAGCGCAACCTGCGAGACATCGAGAAACACCCCAACTACGTAGTGGGCTACTACACGGTGCTCTACCTGCTCACGCATTTTCTCCTTCCTTTCGGTCTTATCATCGTCATGAATGGCCACGTGTGCAAGTCGATAATACAATTACGGCGTGCACGACTTATGCTCACGAGACAGGTACGAATGTAGTTTGGCTTGTAAGTAATGGTGGAACCTAATCCCAGTTGTGTCTGCACGGAGCGTAGTGAGCATTTTGGCCGCATGAGTATGGACAAAGGAGAAGGGAGAATAGGGGTGGGCAAGCAATTAAGAAGGAGCAGGAGCGAGTGTGCAAATGCGACGGAAAGACGAAAGTGTATGACAGGAGGAGCAGAAACGCTTGCCTGTGGTCGCATGAGGAGGGTGGAGGGGAGAATGTGACCCTAACGGGCAAGGAGCGAAGGGGTAATATACAGGTGGTGATCCGGGGATTAGGAGCAAGAAGTCTCCGAGAAGGAGAATCGGTTGGCTGGGCAATTAAAGTAAGGGAAGAGGGCGAGTAAGGGAAGGAGAAATCGGTTCTCAAGAGGACTAAGCCGTAGAGTAGATGCTTAATTTCACAGGTCGTTTGCGCCAATTACTCGGAGCCTCGTCAAGCATCGTGCAATAAAATTCCCTGCTTTTAGCAACAACGCGAGCACAACACGACGATGATGCTCCTGGTGGTGACCTTAATCTTTGCCTCCTGCAACGTGCTACCCTTCCTCCTTAATCTCGCCGAATGCTTCCAACCCGACTTGTTCGTCGCCGACCACACCAAGTGGATCGCTTACCAGTTGAACGACCTGTCCAATTTACTGGTAAGTACAGTCTAATTAGCGTCGGTTTGTCCAAAATTGCGCTTGCGTCGGTCCATCTAGCAAAAATGCACGAATTTTGCGCGTTTGCACAAAGTGTTTTGAGAAGACATTATGCAATCACGGGACTCTCTGCAAATTTGCGTCTTAAATTTTCGCACTGTGCTCCATGATGCGTGCTTTCAGGTCGTGCTGAATAGCTCCACAACTTGGATCATCTACCTCACCTTCAGTGCCAAGTACCGACATACCGCTCTGCGTATGACACTGTAAGTCCACTAATCGGAAGGAGGAGGCTTCCCCTAGTGAGGATTAGTTGCCCCATGGAAAGAAGGATTGTCCAGATAAGGAGAAGCCCGCACAGTAGGAGCGAGACAGCAAACCGCCCTCTGATCGCTGTGCGGGAGGCCTATTGAGGGTAGGACCTGCATATTTGATCGTAAAAGTGGAGATGACATTGTGAGAAGCAGTTGTCCTGGGTAGCCGAAAAAAGTACAGCGAGGAGCAGTGATCGCCTACGAGGAGCACTGCATGAGGAGCACTGCATGGACACATACGAGGCCGTGCTTCCCGTGGCCATGACTGGGTCCTGCTAACCTAGGCTAGATTGCGGAGAAGGAGGAGAAACTCATGAGAATGTATTTGCGGAATCTTTCCTTATGGAGCTTTGTGATCATCCTCATACGCCTTAAACTCACCGTTTTAGACGCTGTTGCATGCCCTACGAGCCGGACCTGAAGTACAACAGTCTTTCGAGGACGCATTCTTGCCGGACCAGTCCGACTAGCGTTCAGCGCAAGGCGCATTCGACCACTAGCGCAGTCTTTCTCGAGAAATGCGACACAGAAATACGGTGCTCCTCCTCTCAGGTAAGAGACGACGCTACGCTCGGGACTAACGAGAGGTGGAATTAAAAAATGCTTTCGAATAACAAATAAAAAAATAATGAAATTTCGATAAACAAGTGAACGACAAGTGAAAAAATAATTTAAAAAAATCAAGATTCAAATATATTTACAAATTTAACTCGAAGATTCCGCATATGTATCCAGCTTGATTTTTAAAAATGCAATATTTACAATCGCGTCCAAATTAAAATTAATAAAAAATTAATTTATGAAAACAAAGTCGTTTCCAGCTAGATAAATCGTTTTCAGTATTTTGTAATATATTTGTAAATTTAATTTAAAGCTTCTTAAACAAATCCAGACAGATTTAAAAATGCAATATTTACAATCGCATTCCATTTTCAGTTTGTTTTAAATTCGAGCGAATATTAAGCCCTAGATTAGGTAGATTTAAGTAGTTGTGGCCTCTTCAAAACTCGATCCATTCCGAATAATTTCGCATTATTCCAGGAGCTCTTCCTACGCCCGCTCTACATGGCTCGCCGGATGGACCGGCCTGTGTCCGAGTACAACGGGCGGATAAAACGCCACCGAGTGACCGACCCGCCCTTGCCGGCGACTAAGTCGACGCTCTGCGACCGAGAAGACGTCGGAAGCGACATCGAGTCGACGGTCCCATTGCGGAAGAACAATGTGCTGGCGGTCCCGGGTTCGCCACACTCGCCGAGGAAGTTCAGCGACGGACTACTGACTGTGCCAAGCTTCTAACGCCACTTCGACAACTAGCGTAACTTATTCGTTAACAATGTGCCATGGTGTAGCTCTCGGAATGCGTGTACAATAATCGCCATAATGCTATGCAAGCTTCCATCCGAAAATAAAGACGCAAACCATGTTCTGCACCTACGACCACGGCCGGTCTTTAGTTTAGGCCGCTAACGGCCAGGATTTTTGGGACGCTCTAGTGTTGACGAAAGATCTCGTGGACTAAGTAAATAAATGGGTGTTTCAACTACGGCATACCCGGGCAACAGTGTAGGCCTAAGCTCTACTATTTAGGCCCAACGTAGTACTAGGTCGAGACGGTCACAGCAACTTAGCCATAATCCCCGCACTGACGTCACCCCAAACACCGATGTTTTCTCGCGAATAGAACACTGTACGCCGAAAAAGCGGTCGGTCGACGCGCCAATTGCAAATGTACCTATAGAGAGATCTGCGCTTAGCTAAGTTAATTATGGTGCAGAATTTTTCCGATTTTCCAGAAACACTACCGTATTTTATCCGATTTATCCCCCCTCTAGTCGTTCCCCACCCCCGCCTCCAATTACCCCGGTTATTTAACTTCACGGCCAAAAATGCCTTTCCACTGATTTTGCCTAAAATGACGTTTTCGAAGGGATCCACGCAAAAAGAAGGAAGGGCATTTCTCAGTTTCCATTTCATTTTACTTTAAGGTTAAATCTTTTCATCCTCCTTGTCCAGAGCTCAAATGCTAAACCTTTTATTCCGTTCTGCGTCGTCCAGTAAATAACAGGCGTCAAGAGAGGGAGACAGAGACTTCGGCACTCATTGGTATGCACTTGAAGCGAATGAATGCACATCGGGCTTTGACATCAACTAAGTGGCTTTGGGAGTGAAGATTGGCTTAGGAACGAGCAATCTCAGATGGGCTCAAATGAAATGTTTGGCATGATCAGGAAACGAAATCAGTACCGAAAGCGAGGAAAAGGGGAATAAGAGAGCAGGATGAGAGCAAGCACAATGAATCCGAGAGTCAATAGCAAGTCTATCCGAGAGCTGAGAGCCGAATATCCGAGAGCTGAGAGCACATGAAGAAGTGAGCAAGACCGTTTCTGGACGGCATACACTGAGCCAATATCGGTGGGTGGGGGACAACGATTCGTCAAGGAGGTCAAATGGGCGTTCAGCAAGGGAAGGAGAGTGAAATTCATCGAAGACGGCAGGGGGAGAAGTCGCCGCTTCAGGCAGTGCCGCCGCCGACGCGCCACACGAGTTTCTGGCATCGAATGTACTCCGCGAGGTGGATCGTGAGCTGAAAAAAGCTCGTGTAAATGCGGTGGAAACTTGCAAGCGTACTGGCACCTCTCCCGCATCGTACTCCGTACCGTACCGCGCCGAAAAAAACCGTGTCCGTAGCGCTAGTGCCGTAGCGTACCAGCACTCTCTGTACCGAAATGCCGTACAGTGATACGGCAAAAGGGTACGGTACGAAAGCACCACCTGGGAGACACAAGACAGCACCCGTAGTACGGAGTGCCAGAACAGAACGGCTACACGTTGTTTCAGTAAACTTCGTTTCAGTAAACTTCGTTTCAGTAAAATTATTTTAGTAAACTTCGTTTCAGTAAACTTCGTTTCAGTAAAAAATTCAGTAAACTTCGTTTCAGTAAACTTCATTTCAGTAAAAACAGTAAGAATTGTCAGATTCGCCTTTTATTCTTGCTTTGCCGGCTTTTTACTTGGTGTTTTTCTGTTTCAACAAGCGCAAAGCCACGATACGCTGCAGTCGATACCGCTCGATGCTGCGTAGCAACGACTCACTCTACGTTCGGTTGTTTCTCTCAGCCGGGTGCGTGCATCGTACGTCCGTCGCTGCAGCCAGCCAGGTACGGAAAGCACGCCATGTACCCGGCGTGTACGAAGTGTACCCGGTCGAACCAGCGCGTGGCCGCCGTCGTCGCAAGACCGTCATCCGCGACGCTCAGATCAGAAACATGGGCGTCGAGTACAACGCTCTCGCTGCTATCGACCGTACGCCGGAAGCCAAGCTTGACCTGTTGCGTCGTATTCAGTTTCATCTCACGGCGTAATTTGTCATCCGTTCATTCTGTTAGTTGGCTGAGCCACAATCGTTTTCCCTTTTACGTTTTTGCCTTTGCTTAATTTGCTTTGTCTTCTTTGCGGGTCCCTTTGTTCTTGCCGTAATTTGTCGTAATTCGCTTACGCAGGATCTGTAAGATAAACCATTGGTTTGCAGTGTTCCATTTGCATGCTACATTACGTTTTAACAATTTTTTTAATTTTTTACTGAAACGAAGTTTACTGAATCGAAGTTTACTGAAACGAAGTTTACTGAATTTTTTACTGAAACGAAGTTTACTGAAACAAAGTTTACTGAAATAATTTTACTGAAACGAAGTTTACTGAAATGAAGTTTACTGAAACAACGTGTTACCAACAGAACAGAACCGCGAAGCGATACCATGTTTCCAGTACAGATGGCGTGGAAACCCCCCCCCCCCCAGTCCCGTTCCGTAGTCCGTACCGTACTGAGCCGAAAAAAGCCGTGCCCATAGCGCTAAATACGATACGGAACGGTACGCTAGACGCCCATTTTCATTGCGCCTGGCCGTGCTGACACCTAGACTTCGGCTCCCGTACCGTCGTACGGGCTGTTCCCGTACCGTCGTACGGGCTGTTCCCGTACCGTAAAGACATATTTTACGGTACGCCAAACGGTACAGGTGGGATCAGCAAGTTCGGCTGTGCGGTACGAGCCGTAAAAGCCGTAACTATGGTAGAAAATGCGGGTTTTTTGTACGATCAGGTGGGACAGTGCTGTACGGCATGCAGTACGGGGAGGGGATAGTAAGGTACGGCGTACGGCACTGGGAGGGTCATGGCAAGGGTCTACTGACCCGTGGTCCCGTACAAGCTGCAGTACCGTATGGTGCGGAACAGGCTGCGGTACGGCACGCCGTCTCTAGCTTCCAGCACAGAGTTTGCTTTGTATCACGGGGAAGGTTTGCTCTCTACTTTGGATCAAACGTGACTGCATTCTGCGGAGGTCCAAACACGCTGTCCGGCGCGTTGCGTGTCCGTGACCATTAGCAAGTGTTCCCTGCTTACCTGCTCAATCGATTTCTTGCGCATCGTGAACGTGAGGCGCTCCTTCGGGGTTTCTTCCGGGTGTGCGTCGGGCGGAAGAGCCCTCGAGACGGTGATCATGAAGTCGTCGTGGAACTCGCCAAAGTTGAGAAGCTGATGGTACGGGAACGAGCGAATCACGTCCTAAAACAGCCAAATTTAAACGCTTGTCGTTATCTATCAAGAACGGATATCTTAAACAATTATCCCGATGGGAGTAAGCCTAAAAAAACTCCAGGTGAGGGCGTCCTCTTAACGCCAAAGATCGTCTGAAATGGCCTAAGCCAGTCTATAACGGGCCAGTGCAGACCTAGAGTTGAACACATTAAGCCTAGGCTTGTCTAAATGCAGACTATCTAAATGGCGGGACATTAGGTGTTAGTCCGGCGGCATTCGCTTTTAGGCCTAAACCGCTTCATCTAGGTTTTGTTCTGAGACCAGTTAGGCAAAACAAAAAATGCTAGATTTGTCCTAGTCTTGCCCTTGTCACTGCCTAGGATCGCTTAGTTTGGGCTACTGACAATCTCTTTTGGGCTAAAGGGCAACATACTTCGGCCTACGATGGCTGGTTAAGATGACATGAAAAATGACACGATGGTACACAGTCTGTTAGGCCACACTGCTACAGCTAGACCTATTGCTGCAGTCATCTTAGGCCGGGCTTTATGCCCCATTAGGCCTATAGGAGGGCGCTAAAGTCCCACTGCTACAGCTAGACCTATTGCTGCGGTCATCTTAGGCCGGGGTTTATGCCCCATTAGGCCTATAGGAGGGCGCTTAAGTCCGGCACAGTTTTCATTAACCTAACCCTAGCGTCTAACTCACCAGCTGCTTGTCCGTGAGCAGGTGGACGCCCTGGTCGTTGAGCGCGACGAAAATCCGCTTGTCGTTGTGCATCTTCATCCGCGCGCATTCGACGTAGGCGCCGAAAAACCGCCACCGGCGGAGCACGTTCAGGACCATGCGGACGCACTCGGCCATGGACAGTCCCTGCAGCTGGGTCCAGTGCAGGGCAACGCTGTCCCGCAGAGATCGCTCGTTGACGACCTCGAGCATCTTCGCAGGGTAGAAGCGCGCGAGCACAGTGTCGAAGAGAGAGTCGGCCGGGTCGGCGGGCAGATCTCCGTAGCACATCTAAATACGGAAAGGTTTAAAGACATAAGCGACTGATAGAGCTATAACATCTTAGGCCTAAGCGATGACCCTCCCTGGGCTTCGGCCTAAAACTGTGGACTCTGACCTTGACATCATTTTGTATGCATTGCACCGCACGAGGCATGATCACAAATAAGCTTCTTATTCCTGACAGAGAGGCAGTCAGCCTAAGCTGAAACTTGCTGCATGTCGGTTTATACTGGCCTATTAAATTGATCGGTTTAGGTTCAGTGCGCCACCTAGGACTTGTCTTTTGCCTACTCGCTGCGCTAGCTTAGTGATAAACTGCACTTAGCTGGTTCAGGCCAAACTGGGCTAGCGTCGGCCTACGCTGGACTAACTTGACTAGGCCTAAACATTCTTCTTAGGGCCATTATAGGGCGGCTAGATCAGAATGATGACCGTCTCAGGCCTATGCTGGAACGTCTGGCTTAAGCGATATGTCCGAGATGACTTACCTGCGCGTAGAGTGCGCACAGTTCCTCCGCGAATTCGTTGCTGAGGGGCAAGTGACCTGCGACGACTTCTTCTGCCATTCGGTGACACAGGAACACCTTCTCCATCTCGGTCTCCTCGTGGGCAAGGGCTGAAATAACACGCATAGTCGGCGTAGACGACTTCTAACGTCGAACGGTATTTGTTACTTTTTATTAAAAATTAAACTTTTTTAAATAAATTTAAAATTAAAAAAATATTTTAAAATTAATTCCTTAAAAATGTATCTGTTTCTATTTAAAATTTATCCGCGCAAAGCTAATTATTATTATTAAATCTTCTCTTTAGAGGTTTTGTATAAATGGAAGAGGAATTTATTTTGGAATTTATTTTGTACGTATCTCTAAACTGGAGTAAGCAGATGGTTTTACCTGTCCAGTGATGTCGCATTCGGAGCTGCAGCCGGATGGAACAGCTGTCGGCGGTGACCCGGCCGAGCTTCGCGTCCTTTACTCGTCGCTCCCATGCCGTCAAGCAGTCGCAGAGCTAGAAAGTCACGATTAACATTGAATTTTGCCACACTCCTACCTTCTGCTTGCCCTTCAGCAGGACCAGGTCCTCGTCGCTTCCGCTCGGGTCGTTCGCGTAGAGCGCGTAGCCGCTGAGGAGTGCCGGCCGCAGCTTGAGCTTGATGCACAGCGAGCTGAGGCATTGGCCGATTTCGGTGGAGCCGTCGAACTCGATAACCTGAATGGCAACGATTATTCGATGAATAGGTGAGACGGGCAGAAAGATTTATTCTCGGGATGGGCGTCCACTGTACGGGCTGGGAGTGCTCGGAAGAGTGCCTATGACATACGAGAAAGCTGCCTTCCACACGGGTTCATTCATAGGGCCAAGAATTAGACTTCGGCAATCGTACCGTGCCGTGATCCGTGCCGTTTTCCGTATTTCACGGCGCGGAATACGGTACGGGTCTTGTTCCAGTACGGAGCCGTACTCCGTACCATAGAGTACGACACGAAGTACGGTACGGGGACGGTCAGAACGGCACGGAGTACGGTACAGGGCGGTCAGTCCGGCACGGGAGGGGTCTGCCGAAGTCTACCAAGAACAAAGGAGATCCCTTGCTTCAACTAATGTGCCTAATGTTCGAGAACAAGCGTACTGTTAGGTCAAGGATCGCCTTGGGCTGGACAAGGGCAAGCTCTGCTGGGACATGGCCGTCTTTTACGCAGGAAAAAGAGTGTCGTACTTAGGAAATGGGCCTCTCCTGCTGGGGAAAGGGCGTCTTTGGCTAAAAAAAGGTGTCTTCTACTCGAATAAAAGGCGTCTTTTCATCGTAAAAAGTGTCATGTGCATGGAACTGTGCGCTCCATGCTCAGACTTACTAGACTTAGACGCGACCCCCCCCCCCGTACCGCACTCCGTACCGTACTGACATCCCCCGTACCGCACTCCGTACCATACTGACCACCCCGTACCGTATTCAGTACCGTATAATACGGCACGGAGTACGGTACGAACCACATTAAAGCCATACTACGGCCCGTACTAGTGCATTGTTAGCCAGAGAATTATGAGGTACCGTACTCCGTACTGCGACAGTAAGGTACGGTACGGAAACCCGTACTAGATCCATGCCGTACCGCAGTCCGTCACGTAAAATACGGTACGGAATACGGTACGGTCCGTGCCGCAGTACGGTCGTCTAAGTCTAGGACGTACGCCCGTTTAGGACAAGAACACCTAGCGCTCGGAACTGACGTCTTATACTCGGACCAACGACATAGTGTCCTCGGAGACGGGCACACTGCGGCCGGTACTTAGAATGTCGATTTTCTGCGTGCATTTTGCATCTACGCACCTGATAGTCGCCACTCGGCAGCAGGATTGGAACGGAGAAGGGCAGCTGGGTTGTGCATGGGTCACGCGCCAGGATCGAGATGGCCTCCAGCTTCGAGGGTCCCTCGCGACGGTCACCGACCTTCTCTCGCTTCTGCAGAGATTGCGCACAGAACGCGGCCATTCGAGACTCATCGGTGCTAAATGAGGAAGCATTAATATGTGTAGGCTCCCAGGAAGTCCGCCAAGGTATAACGTCCAGGCCTTTCGAGCGGCTTTCCGTCCCCGCCTGTAGGTTTTGGTTCTAGATTTCGAGGAAGCCACAAGGACTTCCAGTGATGGCTTTTAGAGGAGGACATAGGTGCATGATTTTTGCCCAGGGCGTCTACCAGAACCGACTTTCAATATTACCAGGGACATCTGCCTCGAAGCCATTCAAACGAACAGCATTTGTCTTTCTGGGTTTCTCCAGCTTCTATTCGGTAACAATGTGGTCAGGCCGGATTCCAAATTTTTAAGGAGACTGCCAGAATTCCAAAAGCGGTCCAGGGTTTCTTTTTCTTGGACTGACTCCAAGGAGTACTGCATTGACGGCTACTAGACATTATCTACGCGGCGAGTTCCAGAATTTTTAAAAGGGATTTCCAGCACCAGGAACGCATTCCTACTAGGAACTAGAAAGTCTTGTCTATGGACAACTTTAAGAGTTTTCGCGCAGCTTCCAGGATTTTCCTAGCGACGATACAAGGATGGAATACAAGAACCAACATCCAGGCGACATCCTGGTAGGGCTTACAGGGATTTCTGGCATCTTATGATGTTCCTTACTTCCAGGGCGGACCTTTAAGAATATTTGTGGCCATATAAAGGATGAAAAGCGTAGGAGAACTCTTTATGGATTTGGCGTGATTTCTGGGAACGGTTTCAGGAAACAAGGCCGTCCGGAGATCACTTACTTGGACGCAGCCCACCGTCCGACGTGGGCCTTAAGGAGCCATAGGAGCGAGTACTGCTTGGGCAAGTAGAGCGGCACGGCGAGCGCGAGAAGCTTCCAGGCCTGAAGGCGGTACGGCAGTTGCCCGTTGGTGAGGCGGATCAGCTGGGCGTAGAGTTCGTTGCGCAACGCTTCGTGCTCCATCGCGTTCGAGAGGAGGTTCTGCGAGAGATCGACGTGGTACTGCACCGCGACCGGGTTCATCGGCACGGAGGTGAACAGGTAGCACGCCTGAAAAGTCGCGTAAATAAAGTTATCCTCGTTAAGATGTACAAGTTCGTACCAACTGACGCAAGCTAGCCCAGGTAAAGTAGTAGGTATCCGGCTTAAAGTGAATCGGGGTCACTTTTGGCTTAGCCTAGTCTTCTCAGACGACAATTGGCTCCATCCTTGTCATCTTGCGTATAAAGCCGACCTACTCCAATCTGCTTAGGTTGCGTAGTTCGGCTAGGCCTACCGTATTTCTTCAAATAGAGCCCCTGGGGCTCTATTTTTCGTAACGTATTTTCTCAGAAAAAATAAATTTTGAAAATTATTTTAAATTTTATTTGTCATCAGCAGGACTCGCCCTCTGTTCTAAAATTCTTATTTTATCGTTATCAATCTAAATTTGGCCTTAGATTTGAAGTTCGCATACCCCGAATGGGTATCTAGAACCTTGGGCGTGGGGCTCTATTCGAGGTGGGGCTATATTCGAAGAAATACGGTAAATAGTCTTAGAAGCGACATCTCGTAACGTGCTGACACCCACCGTACCGTACTCCGTGCCGTAACTTACTCCGTACCGTACCGACACCCGCCGTACCGTACTCTGTACGGCAGAATGCTATACGCAGTACGGTACGGCCAGTAGTACGGTCCGTCTCGTAGCCGTCTAAGTATAGCCTGAACCTAGCCAGCCTAAGCTTAGTACTAGTCTTATACCGACGCCGGTTTCGCTCGTGAGGTTTACCTGGTCCAGCTCAATCGCCTTCTTCCGTATCGCGTCCTCCTCGATGGTGGTCAACGAGTCGGTGGGCTTCTCCTCGGGCACCGTGAGGAGCACGTCGTTCCACAGCGCGCTCTGTGCCGGTTGCGACTCGTCCATGAGGCGCTGGACGAGCACCTCGAAGGGCGTACCGCAGAGGAGCGGGTCGCGGCTCGCTAGTCGCAGGTAGTACATCCACTTGTCTTTCTCCTCCGCCGAGCGCAAGAGCAGGTAGAGCGGGTCAGAGTTGACGACCTAAAGTGATCAAGTAATACTGTACTGAGATGTGAAGCCGTCCGGTTTAAACAAAAAAATTAATTAATAAAATAAATTGTAAAGATAAATTTTGTATTTGTTAACTAAGTAAATTACGTAAAGAACAAGACCCAAAAAATTAAATTTTGAATAGCTTAAACTGATGCAGACGTCGCAAGACCGCGAGAGCTACCCCGCTAAGGAGAAAAACGCTTTTTACAATGACTCACCTTAGGCCTAACTGAAAAAAAGATGGTACACCTAATTTGTCCAATTTAGGCTGGTTAGCAAAAAAGCGGAGCCTGCTCAAAACCGGATTTAGGCCACGGCAAGCAGCTTCTGTTCACTACAAGCACCTTCTAAGTAACAGTTAGAGCATAATTTATGCAGAGCGAATGTTCGCTCTACACCTCAGCAGACGCACTACGCGCTGGGACCCTTCAAAGCCTACCATGGTCGTTCCAAACCCGTTCTAGCTTTTTTGTTTTATATTTAGACATGAATTGTTATTCTACTAAAATTAATTTTACAATAGTAAATAATTATTATGTTGGATATTAATAAAAAATTATTTGTTATATTTTATAGTTTCTGGGAAATTTTCGATGCCTCTTTTACGGACCTCCACGCAGACGCTGAATCCCTCCGCCGCGTGACCGTTTGCGGAGCTCTCCTCGGCGACGTTCTGCTCATCGGAGGAGCCGCTGTACTCGTCGGAGGAGCTGGTCGTCTTCTCGCAAATGTGCGCTCCTTGGAGGTAGATGTGAGAGGTCGGAATCTTGTCGTCGACCTTTTTGAAGAAAAGCAGCTTCTGCCCTACCAGCGACGCGTAGTAGCGCTTCTGATGGCCGTGCTTCACCTTCGTGACGGATCCCGACAGCATCGCGTCGACGGGTCTGAAAAGACATTTTTGAGAAAGCGCAAAATTTTGCGTACGGTTACGAGCCAGGGCATTGTCCACGCATTGCTTGCATCATGTATGCGGAACTGGCTGGGCGCCGAGATGTTCCGCTCTTGGGTGCGGATCAGGTCGAATCATTCATACATGCGGAGCTGCTGACGCGTGGATACGGAGCTGCTCCACTAATGAAGTGTCTCTGCTCCGTCTATGAATACGGTGATGCCCCACTTATTAATGTGTTGCTTCACAACACAGCACTGCTAGCTCCTCCATGCATGCATATATGTAGAGCTGCTCGCATAGGTACCTAATGGTTGTGGAGCTACTCCTCATGACCGAGGAGCTGCTCCACTAATGGTTGCGGAGCTACACCACTCATGGCCGCGGGGCTGCTCCGCTCGTGAACGCGGAGCTGCTTCATTCCATGGATGCTCAGCTGCTCCACTAGCGAATGCGGAGCTGCTCCATTCAGTGGATGCCGAGCTGCTCCACTAGCGAATGCGGAGCTGCTACACGCATTTATGCGGAACTGCGTCCGCCGAAGTGGAGGCAGGGCTCGGCAGTTTACGGGTGCGGAGCTGCGCCACACGTAGGTAAATGAGCTGCTCTATTCGCGGTAGACGCGGTCTGTGCCTACCTGCTCCGCTGCGTTATCTCGGTGATGGTGAGGTTGCGAAGAGCGGCACTCAGCGTCCCGAACCACTCCTCCGTGACCTTGTCCGTCTCCGCCTGGTATCGGAGGTTCTCCGAGTCGGTGGCAATCTGAATGCGCCCACATAGAGATATAACGCCTTTCACGAATGAGACGGATAGTCTTGTCCGATTTCTTACCTGGAAGCCCTGCCCGCCGGTCTTTGTGCTGACGCGGGTGATCGAGCGAATGTTGGACAGCGGGAGAGTCATGGTCGGCTTCTCGTCGCGGGCCTGGTTCTTCGCGGCTCGGTAGAAGTCCAGTTGACCATTGCGAAGAACAACGAAGCGTCTCTTCAGCGATCGGAGCCGACTCTCCGACATGTGGACCAAGTAGCCAGAGCGCTCAAGCTGAAAACGGGCTGTTATTGGGGTAAATGGGACAAATCGGACGACACTGAAAGAACAATGGGCGCTATTGCGATAGTTGCGGATTCCTTGAAGTCGGAGAAGACTGTCCGATATCGAACAGATATCTCTACCCGATAATTCAGTTCTGGCCGAATTATCTCGGAAATCGAATGAGAGACTTCAGCCTGATATCGTCTGGTTCTGCGACCCGACATACCGCTGTCGGCTAGGGATTCAACCAGTGTGTTTCCGATATCGGACGGAGGTTCGACCATCCGACTTTAGTTGACCTAAGTTTACAGGGGACCTCTAAGTCGGGCCCTGGCCTTCGTGCGGTATCCGATAAACGTCTTCGATCCAAGCGCCAATATCGGACGATCTCTGCACACGAGCACTCTTGAACTAATGTCTCTCTTAATCTAAGAGCTCTCTCAGCTGACATCCGTTGCCGAACACGTCTTTCCGATCCTAATCGGGCAACGCGATCCTACTACCAACTTAACCGATATTAAACGGCCCGACATTCCTTCGGGCATCCGATATCGGACTAAGGTCTCCGATCCGAGCTCGGATAGCGGACGGTGGCCGCGATCGACATCACTTAACCTAATATCTTAGATGACATCTGATATCGGACAGGTCTTTGCTATCCGGCATCCGATATCGGACAATAAGATCCCCTAGCAATATAGCGGATCGGACGTCAAAGATGCCATTTTTTGTGTCCAACTAGGAACTGAATCTTACCGAATCGTGTGCGGGGATCAGCGACGTTCTCAGCGAGGGCCCAGTTGCGAGGCGCACTCGCGGAAATGTGGCCGTGTTGGAGGCATCCGGTGGCACTGCGTAGTCGTTGCTGCCAAGCCGTGAGGGCGGAGGCATCGCGTAGTCACGGTTGCCCATCCGAGAGGGCGGCGGGTTGACGGAGTCGTCGAGGGCGCTCTTCGCGGACGACGCTGCCGAGCCGGCTCGAAGCGGCGACTGTGAGGCGAGGCGGCCTGAATGGCACGATTACTTTCGATCAAACTGTTCGCGTGCGGATACGGCTAGTGTTGGGTAGGAAAGCCCACCAGGAATGCACCAGAGCCTGGGCACAGTGCCCGGACCAGGACCAGCAGGACCTAGACCTCCAGGACCAAAGGAGCAGGGGCGGACCAGGTATGACAACGGCAAAACTCCCCGGTACCCATAGAAGAGTCAGTTGAAATCCAGTGAAACGGGAACGACGGAAATGCATCGAGGGGTTGAAGAATTCTGGAGAAAAGTGCGACAAAACATGCACAATTTGACTTCCTGCTTTACCGCACGGAAAATTCCAGGAATACTGGTGGGTTTCCAGGGAGTACTTTCAGAGAAGGACCGGAATTACATTTCAGCGGACTTTTTTGTAATGACTTGGAAGCGTGCTAGGTAGTGGCACTCCCAGACTACGCAGGTCCGCGGGCAATGCCCAGATGACATCTCCAAGTTGGAATCTTCGACAATGCTTTTTCCTGGCATAGCTTGAGCAAATGGACACCACCCAGTTTTTGCCAATTCAACCGGCTGCGTAACCGATACTCGCAAGTAAATAACATTCACGTACCTCCAAAATTTGCGCTTCCATTATGCGGCTGCGGCTGGTTGGAGGGCGGATGCGTCAGGACCATGCCCTCGGGAGGCGTTTCCGGCAGAGGCGCGAGCGGGCCTCCGCTTCCGCGGCCGAGCCCCGAATCGGACTCCCTTGTCGGCAGGTAACAGGACGAGTTCCCGCGAGAGGACCCGGTTTTGTTGGACGAGCAGCGGCCGTCGCTTGCCTAAAAAAAGTGAGAATGAGTACTAATGGAAATTTCGCGTTAACTGGTTCCAACACCGGAAAGACTATAATCTTGAGCCGATTGAAAAACAACAAAAAGTGTAAAAAATATACCTAGCCATGTTTTCTCAGTTGACGGTGGTTACCTTTTGTTTTTGAAATACAAAATATTTTTGTTTTCATAATGGTTTTAATTTAATAAAAATTTTTATCCTTTTTCATAAACAAAAAATAAAAATAAAAACGTCATACTTATTTTAGGCACGTAGTAAAAATGTCAGTCTTATTTTTAGCCGCTCTTGATTGCTGCTACAATTCGTTAAAACCGAAATGATAATACCTAGAGTCCACTCTATGACCTTCGAAAATTTAGAATTTCACACGAATTTCAATAAATAAAAATTATTAAAAAATAATTTCCGAATTCTTGATCCATCCGGTGGCTTTCATAAGGCGCCTAAGGCACTGCAGGTACTTTTACGCTGTACAAAATCGAAGCTAAGCCTCCATGGTTGCCGACATAAATGCCTAGTTGAGCATAACTTTGGGGCCTTTCATTTGTATGAAGTTACAAGCCCTTACTCGAGACGTTTGGCCGGGACTGGCGCGCCTCAGCGTTCCGTTAAAGTGCACGCCGGCTAGCGTCGGAAGCAGAGCATCGGTGGTGGCATCCGACGCGTTCACGGGCGACGAACATGAGGCCGAGCCGGAGTCGCGTCCCGGCAGAGATTCGACGACGCTGAGGCATCTCTCCGCGGTACGGTAAAGGCGTTGCTCCTAAAGCATAGACGTTAAAACGTTACAAAGACAGTGTCTTTTGTAGTTTGACATCTGAGTCGGATCGAATTTCGGCGACAGTCGGACACGGTTCAATCGCGAACCACGTGGTTCTCCGGCCAAAGTTCCGATTTCAGACTTTCTTTCGACATCGTGCCAAAAACATTTCTTCCGAATCCTCATTGAATTGCATTCTCGGATCTGATATCAGACAATGTCGTCCGACCGCAACTTGTCCCTCCAATAAGAAGCCATCGCGTCTGTCCGACCCGATATCGGAATGTACTTGGCTATCCGATATCCGAGGAAGGCGTTTTCGCACCCGATATCGGAATGTGTTTCCGCATCCGATATCGGACGATCCGGTAACCAACTCGGAATCGGCTACTGGAGGACCTTCCGACCAGTAGTCGGGCCAAAATCGAAAGACATTCGCCCGTTGGATGACCTTCGCATCGGAAGGACTTTTCCGAAAAGGGCATGCGGAATTTCGTGTCGGTTAATATGGACTAAACGTTCCATTCCCCGCGTCCTTACCCATTGCATGAAGGGCTTGTGCTTGGGCAGCTCCGGTTGCTCGCTGGTGGCCCGCGTGATGTCGGAGTAGATGTGCCGCATGGAGCTCGAGGCGCCGTCGGCGTCTTGGACGCGGCAGAAGTCGGATAGGTTCACGTAGTCCGCGTAGCGAGGGTCCCTAAAACGGACGGTTTCATTGGTCTGTACGGAATGCGTCGGTGCTTACTAGAGTTGTTGGGAACACCCCCGTGCCCCGTTCCGTCCTGGCCCTACCCAGCCGTGCCGTCCTCCGTTCCGACCCCCCCCCGTGCCGGGCTCCGTGCCGTGCCAGCACGGCCCCAGCACGGAACGGCATTAAAAACGGCCGTTTTCCGTCCCGTTCTCCACTAAAACGGCATCAGTTTTCAAGCCGTTCCGTGCTCAGTCCGGTCGTAGAACGGAACGGAGAACGGACAGTCATGGCCACTCTGCCGTGCCGTTCCGTCCTTAACACGGTACGGATCACGGAACGACCCGTTCCGTTTCACGATCCAACAACTCTAGTGCTTACCTCCGTCGAAAGTCCGCCGGGAGGTCCTCGTTCACCGGCGAGTAATCGTACTCGACCTCCTCAAAGTGCTCGTCCTCTTCCTCGTACTCGCCGTAGTCGTCCTCGACCTCGTACGAGTTGAGGGAGTCTCGTTCCACCTAAAATTCCAGTGATGAGCTCCACTGACACGAAAAGACGTCGTTCTTACCGTCAAAACTTTCGGCTGCGCCGCATTTGCAGCCGCACTTGCCGCAGCGTTCGCGTTACTGCGGTCCACGAGCACGAGGTTTCCCATCGCCGGTTGATTGCGGATTCTCCGTGGCGTTGGCACTGGCTTTGGGCGGTCGTCCATGGCGGAGGAGTCGGACTGCGTCGAGGAGGTGTTGCCTGTAGCGCTGCAACTTGCGTCGCCCATGCGGTCTTCTTCGCGAGCGGGGGCGTCCTTGGAGGATGGGTGGTCTGAAATTGTCAAACTTGTTCCTGTGGTAACCGTCTACTAGAACTAATGTGCCGTACCGTGACGTACTGCGTGCCGTACCGTTTTACCGTATCTATGGTATTGCAGTACGGTACGAAGAGGGAAGCAGTGAGGCACGGAGCCAAATGTGCCGTATTTCATGCCCTCGTGCCACATCGTATATCGTAGAGCTGATGTGCCGTACCGTATCGTGTTCCGTGCCGTACCGTTATGCCGTATTTACGGTAATGCAGTAAGGCACGAAGGGAGTGAAGGCAGTACGGCGCCAAAAGTGCCGTATTTCATGCCGTACCGTGCCGTTCTGTACCGTACTTAGTGTAAAGGGTACAGAACTTTTGGCTCCATACGGTACGGCAGCACAGTACGGATGAGGTTAGAAGGGCACCGAGTACGGTACAAAGGGGAAGAGTATGGCACGGCGCACGGTACGGGCGGTGGGTCCGCATCTATATCGACAACTCGAGCTCACTCTGCCCTCATCCTCCGATGTTCCCTGCTCCTCCTATGACAGCTCCTCTGTGCAATACGCTACGCCCTCCTTAAACGGAGTGACGGACGAAGACATACCGTATTTTCTCTAATAAACCCCCCCCTCTATTAGACCACACCACCTAATAGACCCCCCTCCCCAAAAATTCACAGCTGGGCTGGGGCAACGGTTACTTCCAAACTAAGGCCATATTTGAATAGATAACGACGAACCAAGTATTTTGAGAGAGAGTCCTGCGGACGCAAAAGAAAAAAGTTACGAGCATTTAAAATTTTAAAATCTCCCGAAATTCATCGATCGCGAATTAGACCCCCGGGGGGTTTATTAGAGAACATACGGTAACTGTCGTCTTACCACTTTGGCCAGCTGATTTTTGCGCCCGGTGAGCCGGCGAAGCATTCTTGCGATGATGATGAGCGGCCGCCATGGGCGGCTTCCTCGGGTTTCGAGGACTGCGGCGCAGCAAAGCGGACGTAGACTGCGTCATGAGTGTGTTGCTGTCGGCAGCGCCGTCATTACCGGAAGCCGACGAGGACGAAGGAGTTCCGGTGAGCTAAAACAGAGAGCTGTTGTTTGTTTGCGGAGAGCTATAAAGTGGAATGGGAACGATGAAAACCGAGCTACGTTTTCGTTGTGATGGAAGAACTTTACTGGAAGTCTATTTCTGTCGACTCTCTACACTTAAGCACAGTGAAGCACTTCCACGAAGGTCGTTCCGCAACGAGACACAGTGAAGTACTTCCACGATGGTCTTAGCTCCCATGAAATTTTGTAGAGGTCGGGAACCGTACGCTGGCACAGCGGTACCGTACCGTACTGGTGTACTATGGGCACGGAGTACGGTACGGGTTGGGTCGGTCAGTACGGAGTACGGTACGGCTCCAGTTCGCTCCATATTTAGCACTAGTACGACCCGTACTAGTACCGTACCGTAGCCAATCACGGCCCGTACGGCCGTACCGTACCGTACTGCACGGTACGGAGTACGTTACGGCGTGGGTCGGTACGGTACGGAGAACGGTACGAGTGCCAGTTGCCGCTTTTAAGCTGACGCTCGGAAGCGATGGACGACTTTCGTCGTGGACTACGATCCACATGAGGACTTTATGGAAGGGTTTGCCTATGGCTGAATGTCCATGGAAAGCAAGCGCACCTTCGGGTGTGCTCGGTACGAAGAATGGGCGGCGGTGACCGAGGCGGACATGTTGCGATGAGGCGGAATGTGCGGGTGACGCTCTCCGGAAGTCTCGTCGGACGTGAGGCCGCTGTCGTCGGACGTCCGATTCGCGTCCATTCGTGACGGAAGCGTACCCTAAAGTGGGAATTTAACCTGGCTCGGACAATCCATTTGTGTGGACTAAACTTAAAGACCACTACGTAGTTCTGGGGAATGCTTCAAAGCGGTCTACAGCCAGGAATGTGAGGTCCGGATCAGCAGAAGTGACCCGTAAAGCGCTCATTTGGACCTCAAGTAAGAGTGACCAGTAGAAAGCGTCTTCCTATCCGCCGTCCTAGGGGTAGTGCATTAGGTACCAGTAGGCTAGACCTCGAGAAATGTGGTCCGCAAGTAAACTAAGGTCAGCCCATCCACCCTAGGCAAGGAGGTCCACTAGAAGTGGCATGTTTCGGTCCACCGGCTATGCGGTCGATAAGTGCCGGCGAACTAGACTTAGAGAAGCGTGGTCCGCCCCAGCCGGGAGTAGGTTTCTAGTCTACTGGACAAGAGAGAGTGGTCCAGCTAGCGCTCGTTTGGACCCTCCGTAAGGCGGTCCCACTATGTTCCAGTCCACTGTCTACCCGGTCCAAGAAGTGACGACGGTCCGGACCTCAAGAAACGTGGTCCAATGGGTGGACCATCCCAAATGCGTGGTCCATACTCCTGAAGCAGCAATGGCCTCGGGGTCTTACCGTGACACTCCGCGAAAACAGAAGAGAATTGCGCCAATGCCGGTTGCGCTCAGCGTACGAGTGGAGCGCCTTCAGCTCGTTGGTGCATCGAAGGTTCTGCTGACGAAGGCGTTCGTTTTGTTCTTCCAGCTGGAAAGGAACACGTTATGCTTCGTGGACATGTTGTCTTAAGACTAAGCATGGGCACGTCAACGCTATTGGAACAGACAAAACGCGAATGCAAGCAAACTTGGCTGGATGAATTTCAATTAAATGCAGTCCCTGTGTAGTGGAGTGGACGAGGAAGAACTTCCGTTTATGTTGCATAATCATGAAGTTAATGATGATAGCGTAATTCTTGGATTACAAGTCCGGGCTGCTTGCTAGCTCCTCTTGGTCCTCCGGACTATTTTTTGCGGAGGGAGTGGGTAAAATGCATTTTTAAAGCAAATAATTGCTAAAGCCCGCTTGCTTCGCTGGTGAAACACATGCGCATCAGCTTTTCACGGTTTGAAGACATCGAAAGCTGCTTTACAAGCACAACAATAACACGAATACTGTAAAGATTAATTTACAGAAATATTTAAAACATTGCATGCACTGCGACATACGCAAAACACTCTGCGAAAATACATGCTAAAGACAGACGCGGTTCCTTTTGACCTTATGTATTTCTGGCGGCACATCCACACACCCAAAAGCACACTGCAAAAATACGCACTAAAGACAAACACAGTTCCTTTTGATGTTTCTATCTGTGCCGTGACTCAGCACTGCGTGAAACACGAGAAGACATTATGCGAAAATACACGACAATATCTGCAGGAAACGTCATCCTTTTTGCCGTGCGTCGCGAGGAAATACGCGGAACAAGCGAAAAGGACGCGGCGGATGGGAACGGAGAGCGGGTGAGTCGCCACCGAGTGACGCGCTGGCGGTGAGAAAGCGTCGCAGCGGGCAGCAGTCAGCAGCGCCGCAGCAGCGAAGCGGCGGTGGCGGCCGCGATTGCCTTGGCAGATAAGTGAAATCAAGGATGACGGGGACTGGTGGCGCAGCGGCGGGGTAAAATCGCGTGCGACGCCGAAAGCGACGTCGAGCACTACGAAGAAGAGACTAAAAAACGGACGACTTTAAATCTTTAAAGTATTTTAAATAACCTTTAAGCGGACTAGGAAAGACAACAAACGGCAGGCTGAAGACTGACGGCTTTGAATTTGTCGTATAAAAATTAGTAGAAATAAAATAAAAAACAATAATAAATACAATAATAATATATATACATATCATAATAAAATAAAATGTACAATAAAATAAAAAAGAGCGGTAAATTGGGGAAAAATACGGGACACGCACAAGTCGGAACGTCATGTTTATCTGGACAAGCAAAGTTTTCTCGTGGATCGGATAACGTCGTGTCTGATGGCACTAAAATAGGTTGGCTAAAACATCAGGTTTTTGTGCGGACGTTACCTTATTTAAGCATATTTGGCTCTACAAGACGCTTGTGTCCCATCTCCAGCAGCCAATTAGATGGACGGCGGCGCGGCCTTCCCACCTGGCACGAAACCGTTTCTTTGTTAACGGCTCGGAACGCGCATAGACACGCGGCTCATTAATCGAGCCGCCGCGCGGCGGGAGGACAAAATCGAGGAAATCGGCGCGAACTTTCCCACGACCAGCGAGAACAATGAGTGTCGGCTGTTACGCCGCGTGGCACGGTGCTCGCTGCGCGGCGCTGCAAGCTGCAAGCCGGCGAATGATCAAAAGCTGCAGGAAAACGCTGAGCATGAGATAGGGCAAACAGTGTGCCAAATCACAGATAAACAGGAAGCATCTGTTAATGGGCCGTGCAGATTTAATTGAGTAAATGGCTAAGTCGACAGTGGTTTGTGGTTCTCCACGCCGTCGCTTGGGCAGCAGTCGAGCGCGCAGTAAGCTGGAGCTAGCGCGAAATTAAGGACCAAATGTCGGTCTAACGTGGACCAGCAGATTCTCAAAAATGAGCTAATGAAAGCGTACCTAATAACGCATAAAGTGCTCAACGCCCACAGAGAGCTGGGCTAAAGTGCATGGAGTCGACGTTAGAAGTGCGACTAGGTAATTTCCCGGGCCTAGGTCCAAGACGGGTGGAAAATATAAGTTTTTGGACCAAAAGTAAACCAAGAATATAATATAAGCCCGTACGATTTATCTCACTTTCCCAGGAAAACGACTAAGCGCGCTGGAAAGTGGAAATGCTTCACACTTTCGGGTAGCTGCTGACTCCGAAAACAGTCTCATCGCGGCCCGCACGCCAGCCGCCGCCCTGGAATGGACACCGGTCGGGTGCGTCGGCAGCAGGCCAAATGTGCCGCCGTTTGTCAGCGGCGCGTCTGTGACTTGCAAACGCGACGCGCATTCAAATGCGGAAAGACAATGCGCGACGGGTGCGTCTCTCTCGAAGCGCTGGCTAGTGGTGGCGGCCACCGATGGTCTGCTCTGCCACATTTTGGCGGCGCACGGCGAAAACACAAAATGCGCGCGGCGCAAAATGATGCGCATTTCGCAAAGAAAACACAAAGTGTTTGAAAGAGAAAAGCTAAAAACCGCAAAGGCTTGAGCATTGCGGAGATGGGCAAACTAAGTCAAGTTCTATAGGAACTTTAGTATATGCTGGTGTAAGTTCTTTTTTCTTGAATTGTATTAGTATATTTATTGAAGTTTATTTATCTGTTTTATTTTATTTATTTTTAGACGAAATTAAAATATTTATTTAAATTAAACTCCTGCAAAGAAGATAAAAGGCAACGAATGCAAACTTCGAGTTAGTTCACACATACGCCGCCCGCCTCGGTCAATGTGCGTCGCTGACCATTCTTTTGCGTCGCACAAAAACAAACCTCTACCGCTCAGTGCCACCTATCGCCGCAAGCGTAAAAATATCTAAGCACTTTTTCGGACCACGGCAGCCACAATATTTCACCGAAACCGTGGTAAATGCGCTCGTTAGCGAGCAAAGAAGGGGCCATAATTCTCTCAAGCAGACCGCCAGAAGCTGTAAAAAGGAGAGGGCAAAAACCGAGGGGAGATTTATGAGGACGCTAGCAAGGTGTACTTTCGCGGGTCCTTCGCGGACATTGATCCTTTCGGAGGTGAGATCGAAAGGTTACATTTTATAAGTTAGGAGTTCTCCGGTAGGAAAGTCAAAAAATTCTCGGCCCTCTGCTTTCAGCTAAATGTGTCCAAACCAGCGGTAGCGCGCGGCATGAATGATTAATGCGATGCGCAGCTGCTAGACGAAGCCGAAAAAGGCTCATCTGTGGGACGCGCAGAAGAATCGGCTATGTAGTCGTTCTCGCTGAACCCATGTAAAGTCCTAGAGCGGCTGAACTGGACCGTATGTAGGGGGTGGTGTAGGGCGCCCACCGACTTGGGTTATTTTCGAATTTTTCCGAAATTGATGGACCTGATACTGCCAAGGAGAAAGTTGGACAGAGCTGATCGCTCGCTCGAGTAGTGCCGGATACGAGCTGGAAATCTTTTCAAGGAACTAGCAAATGTACGCAGCGAATGGGAGAAAACAGTGCAGCATCCCCATAAGAGTCTCACCTCAGATTTCGCGGCATCTGCACGTAAAACAACTGTCCGATATGGCCCGTCATCGCAAGTTATCCCACCGCTTAATCCAGCGAGCAGGTTCCGGGGATTAGCAAGCGTCGAGACAGGCCTTAATGCCGCAAAAGAAGACTGATCATCTGATTGCTTACATATATCAAGCAAAGCGGTCTCGCTGGGATCACTACTTCAGTCGAATTGGTCTCATACAAGCAGGCCCCACACATTCTTTAAGACCGACAGTTTCGTGTCCCTAGCTGGCAGTAAATGCAGGGTAGAGCCCAGTCCCGGTGCTGGGCCATATTTTGGTTGGAATCGGAATCCACGATCGACCTGGGCTTGGCTTGGACCATGCCTTAAGCTTCGCGGCATGAAGGCGCTTATGAAGTACACGCAAGATGCACACATGGGCCTCATTAGAGGCTTAGAGGCGGCTTTTTGATTTTCGAACATTTAACGGTCACCCCTGCGAGGCACATGTACCGCTCGGACGGAAAACCTTTGAGCTCCGTTCAGCCCGACCACCTCTTCAGCGTCGTAAAGCGGTGGATGCGTTGGCGCGCGAGCACCGCCGCAAAAACAACTGAGTGAGCCCATCTGAGCCCATCCGCTTGATGAATGCGCGCGCGCTTTGCGGCCGCTCATAATTTTCTTCAACTGGGGTCTTTGCGGGACACGGGCCGAGCCGATGGGTTTAGCCAAGCGTGTTCCGGAGACCGGCTGGCCGGGAAGACAGTGGGTGAGCGAATGAATGATGACCTTATGAGCGGCCCGGGGAATGGAAAAGAGGAAATTTGATGTTCACGAGAGAGGTGCAGTAATCTCCTTGGACGAATCGTGCTTATTTGGTGGTGGCCTAGGAGGTTCAAGCAGCAGTATTACGTCTCCCCGACGCTGTCGCCCTAGCGGAAGACCTCCATTTACTTGCCTACCTAATGGAGCTAACAGAACTTCTCGGCTAATTCGCGATTGATGGGCACGGGCAAAACGTAGAGCAAGAATTGAACCAAGAACGCAACAGGATGAAGTCGTAAATAATTGTGAAAAGGAAGCGGGGGACTGCTAAATAAACAGGAACTCATGTGAGGTCTTTGGCGAAACGAATAAAAGCACAGAGCATGATATTATACGATGTTTAGCCGCTGGCTGACAGGTATCGCCAAGTAACAATTTTCACAACATCAAAAGGTTTTACAATGAACATATTGATGGTAAGGTCTCCGGGGAGCCTGTCTTTCAGCAGTGTCAGTCACCCTGCGCCCAATATGTCGACCAAATTCCGGCCCATTACCCAGAAGTTCACCAGAATAAGCGTCAAGATTATCAAAAATTGGCGCGTGTTGAACCGGGCCGATGTTGCGGAAGATTCGTTAAAAATGCAACCGATGATGGGATTTTAATTTTTTGCTTGGCCTTAGATTTTTTGTAAAATACCGAAAAAAATTCTGTTTTGTCGCCGCAAGAGTCAATAATATCGGATACCAGGGTCTTCATTTTTTCCTTCGCGTTGCCGACACCAAAGCAAAAACGCATCTGCCGCGTCGCGCATCGATTGTACTCCTCGCACTCACATTATCCTCACAAGCGTTCTCCGCCCTTCTCATGGCCTTTCTGCCTCGAGGAGAGGAGAGGATGACAAGATTATGCCCTTGGGGCATGCGCAATTTCGGCGCTCTTTCTGCTGGAAGGTCCTTGGCGGGCCGGGCACAACCCGTGCCAAGGATGGGTTCCGGTTGGCCGCGTCGCAGTAAGGATGCGCCAGCTGGAAATCGAGTCCGAATTTCCTCCTCGCGGCAGCTTCCCGGGAAGTGCGCCCGACGCGGGTCGATGCGCTGATACCGGCCGAGTGGTCCTCCTCTGCATGGGTCAGTGCGTCTTTGCGGGCAGAAATGGCGCAGGGATGGAGTGAGAATTGGCGACACTTTCCGGGAGTGTGGAGAAGAGGCAATGGAGCTGGGTAAAGTGGTAATGTTAGGTGATTTAATTATGCCGCGAATGGGTAAAAAAATTAAGCTATATGACGATCATCGAAGGCAGTGGGGTCCCGTGAGTCCAGTAGAAGGGCGGGAGCATAGGTAAAAGGGGACCCTTACCCACATGCCGATTTTTTGCCATTTTATAAACTTTAAGCGTTTTGTTACCGCGTTTTGACCTAAAACAGCCCACCGTTAGCGCCGCAAGAGCAATTTCTGGGCTTACGCGGCAAAAGTTCGTTGAAACTTAGGCCAAAATCAGCAAAAGTGTCATGAGTTTGAAAATGAAGCATTTGCCTAATCTCAGCATAACCCACACGGGCCAAGCCAGTAGTAACGCCACTGGCAGGAGCCACTTCCGACGGATCAAGGAGAGGGCGGGAAGCAAAAACTAGCCAAAGAATGATCGCGGGCAAGTATTTAAAGATGCTGAGGCGATGAAATTCAAAGACCTAAACTAAATTCCGGTCGAGAATAGAGGTTTTCGCGGTTGTTAGCAAAACTTTAAGCATTATGCCGCGTTTGCAGGCACGCCAATTACGACAAAATTCGATCGCATTGAAGAAAAATTTCGACTGAATATTTTTGCTAGACATAAATAGCCGCTAACTATACGACTGGAACCGCGAGACTGTTGAACGTAATTTAGCGACGGGAGAGCGACAAGGACAGAATGCGTTCCACGCGTTCAGCCATGCACCGGCTTAGTTCCGCGTGAATCGCTTAATCCCAGCGCATCCACACGAGGAGTAAGAGAACTGGGAAAAAACACTTGTGGACGCAGCAACGCTGGGTATAAGGCCAACAACATGCGAGGTAAATCGTATATTTTTGGGTCCACTCGGAATCGGGATGGGAATCAAAATCGGGCCAAATGGCCTATTCCACCGATTCCCCGACCTTTGTTTTCCCAAGCTCGCCGCCGGCGATAGGAACGAAATTTTAGACGAAAATTCGACATTTTTAGTGAAATTTGCTTCGGCTGAGGCTAGAGAAGGGCAATTCCTACCATTTAAACATCGTGTGCTTTTTGGGGCGCTCCCCAACCCTAAAGTCACACATTAAGTCTCAGGCGTGCACTGTGCACAAGAGAGATCCTTACTAGCAAGACCGAACAGGCAATGCACTATTTTCTCGTCTCTCCCACACACCACGGGAAGCGGCGTGCAAATTGAGGGGGGGGGTTGAAACCACAAATGCGCGTCGCTCCCCCCCCCCCTACCGCAAATTCATTCCAAGGAAGATACCTCCTTATTCTACCAGCCCTATGGTGGCGATTCATGAATAAGGCTAGTGGGTTGACCATTAAATACCATCTTTCACCGAAAGAAGCGCGTATAAGGTGAATACAAGACGCTGTCGAAGCAGTCGGAGGAAGAGCTGAGGGGCAAAAAAACGCAATCGGGAAATCTCAGTCCTCATGTTCGTTTTTAGGTTGAAACGGGCAAGCAGTCACAACTCGAAAAATCAAAGTCGAAATACCGAGCCATCTTTGGTCCAGAAGACCCACTTCGGTCACTTTTCCCGTCCGTCTACTTCTAGCCAGTCGCTCTTCCTTAGCCTTAGCCACGACATTCGAGAATGTATCCCGGAAATTCATATGCAAATTTACGAGGCAATCTCCGCTCTTCGCCCGTCCGTCGCGCTCGCAAGGCACGTCGGAAACCGATAATTGTCGCGCGATCTCGGAATGAAAGCCATTAATCGCATCATGCAAGCGCGCAAGGCAATGAATTTGCATACGAGCACGGCTCCATAAACGTCTCAGACTCTTCGGGGCGCTTTGGGGGCAATCTCCGTGATGTCAATGTCACATAATTCGTCGGGGACATGCACATTGATATCGAAAGGAGGGAGTGAATCAATCTCTCGGAGGCCGCGTTGTCTGATTGCAGCTAGCGATAACCACCGGGGTTTATGCCTGCAAGTTTGCGGGCGCTACGAGAGACATCGGGGACGCAGTATTTAGTAGGCATAATTGAATAATAGAAAGATGTGGGAATAAGAAAGAAGCCTACGTTCACACTTGCAGTATTTTTTGTGGCACCGGTTACGCCGTAATTAGCACCATTTTACTCGTTTAATAATAATTAAAAAATAATTAAAAAAATAAACCATTTTAATAAGACGAAGAAATTCAACACCATTAAACACAAGGTAACCAAGATCGAAGATAAACAGCAGAATACCTGCATAAATTTATCCCAAAGTTATTAGAAGGTAATTTTCGACGGTATTTCGCGATGTTGATAAGCCAAAGAGACTCGATAATCTTTCGATGACTCGGTAAAAATACTCTTTGAGAAATGACAGCTAGAGCTGATTTTTAAGTATTTAATATTTTAATACATTGTTTAATCATTAATATTTTAATTTCGAACTTAGTAAAACTTAGAATACCCGACTTGGATGTTGAACAGCAGTACAAGTAGAAAATTTCGACCGTATTTCGCGATATTAAATAAATGAAAAAGACTCGGCAGTCTAGTAACAATCGGTAAAAAACGTTTTGGCAAAGCAACCTTTCAGCTAATTTTCTTCCCCTCAACGCAAGACCATTTGAGCCGATCAATAGGTGGTTCAACTTGCTAAATTACTGAGCGCGTCCAGCAAAGATGGACCGTCCGAGAACCAAGCGCTGACCTCACGCAGTCCGCCGGCTGGGAGGCGAAACTCTCATTAACGGCCAGCGAGTGAAATGACCCTCCGTTTGGGGGACGCGCCCGTCAAGCGACCGGCCAGCACGCTGTCCATGGGTAATGATGACCTCGAGAGGAAACACTTTGCAAATGAGACGTTTGCTCCTCCGAAAAGGGCAATAAACGCCTCGCGACGCGTCACTTTCGGGCACTTGCAGCGCGGCGGACTTTTTGAGAAGGGAAATGACCGGGAAGAGCACGGGAAAGAGTAGGGCATCTTGGGAGAGACGAGCTGCAAAATGTGTATGGAGGAGATCTCCGGAATGAACCTTGACGCGCGGCGCTGCGGATGATAAGGATCACCGCGAGTGCGTCATCATTCCGGTGGCAGGTGGAGACGCCATCTACCGAAGCGGTACGCTCATAAAACGGCCAATTAGTAGGCGAATGACCTCAAAAAGGAAGCGATGGAACTCAGTTTGCAGCGCAGCAGAGACCGGGGCATCATTGCCGCGCTGTAGATCTTAACGATGGCACGCAGACCGCTGTAACCAAGGGGGGGGGACGAAGAATGGTTAGTGGGTGCAGCGCTGCGTGGCGTATGTCCGACAGGTATGATGTGCCTGCCGCAGGACCCAGCGTCGCGATATTGCTCGAGCCGCGCAAAACGCACCATGACACGATATGAATTAACTCACATCTGTTACTCAAAAGAAGAATCCCTCTGTTTCTCCATACATATAAATGAACCACAGAAGGAAATTATTTAGGAGATCCAATGTTTTCGCTAGGGCTTTACTAGTACTTCGGAGAACCTCAAGGGCAGGGGCCCCAAAATCCTGGCCGTCAATAGCCTGGGTGTGTTCTAAATAATTTATTTGCACCTGTCATTTCTAGCGGGGCGCTAAATTAGCATGCGCCGCCCGGTGCTTGAAAGAGACAGTAAAAAACGTCTGCATTTGTGCGAAAAGGCAAGCCAGACGCAGCGTGGCTGCTAGGAAAACGATGCATTTAGACGCACGACAGGTGCGCGCATTCGCGGAGCGCGGCTCGCAAATCAATGCGCATTTTAATTGTCGTTCGGTTCCGGGACGTGACGGGTTCCGGAAATGATGGACTTTGGGCAAATTTGCATAATCGTTAGTGTTGTTTGGAACGGGCGATTATTTAACGATACAAACTCCGGAAATAAATAGTGCCCGCATTGTTCTGTTGAGGGCTCAAAAATAGGGGGAATGTCGAAGCCGCATGCCGACTATGCTGCAGCGTGCGTCGCAGCACACAAAAGGCGCGAAGATTTGCAGCGTCGCGTACATAAGCGAGCCGCGGCATGCGGTGGGTGTTTATCGGCAGCACTATCAAGTCCGTTTGCAGCGCCGCGTTAAGGAGCTGCAGCGATGCACTAGTATAAGGCACAATTGACGCGCTTTGAAAGTGCCAACATAAATGGAAAGTCGCAGTGATATTGCATGGAATGCTCAATTGCGAGTGATGTCTTTCTTTCCAACGTGATTTTTTTCAGCAACAAGCTTTTGAGCGAAACCGAGTACTTTAGCATCGCGGACGACAACAATGTACTTATAAATAAATAGAACAGTACTATCATTGGCTGAAGGGAAATAGGTACTTGCTTTCAAAGCAGGGGTCAACCTTTACTGCACCAGCCATATGAATCGTCAAAATTTCTCTGAGCTCGGGCCAATTAAAACGACCCTGCATTGAAGCCGCTGGAATAAACCTCCCTGGCGGTGGCTGCTGTTTATTGCGGGCCGCCGCCGGGTCGGTGGATGGCACCAGCGCTGATGAAACGGGAACATAAACTCGCTTTTCCAACCCGCTCGCCGCTCGGCAAGGCGTCGCCATAAAAGCGGTAAAATTTCACACGCATGCCGACAGGCCAGCGGCGGGCATTCGCCGGCTGGCGCTGACCAAACAGTGGACGACGCAGCAAGCGGATCGCGTCGGATTAAGTGACATGAATGCGGCGTCGCTTCGCGCGGTAAATTGCAGTAAAACCCGATGGGTAAACAAAGCGGAACATGTTCAGGACAGTCAGATGGAGCTTCCTATGAGACCCGCTTGTTAGTGGCCCTGTGGACGTAATCTCAAGAAGATCCGGATGTTACGCTGCTGAAACCCAGCAATAGTGATAAAACGGCTACATGACAGAGGTTAAGCGAGCGCTTAAGAGATGAATTACATCGAATTTAATGGGGAATGCTGGTGCTGAACCAGGGTGTCTCCGGCTGGCCATCCAGTGGAGCAATTAGTAAGTCGCCTTTTTATTCTGAGTTCGGAAAGTTTTCCCTTCATATTCGTAATTCGGAACGGACAAACGTCGGCATCGGAATGCGAGACACCCCTAGTGCTGACAAAGACACATTTACGGTCGATTTCGTCACTATCCTTCGGGTAAGCGCAGCGCATACGGAGCTATCAACGCCGACGCAGAAACAATGCTGCTGCGTCCTCGGACGTCTTTGTGCCGGTCGCGACGATTGCAGACAAAGCATCGTTCACGTAAACAAGCGTTCGCCCGATCTCCCGCTAGCGGACGGAATGCGGAATGCGTGGAAAGAACTGGGGCAATCTCAGCGCTACGCGCACAAGTCCCATGATCAGACGCGTACGCAAAAGGGACGCGTCAGAATTACTTTTAGGTAAGACTTACAAGTCAGAATTAAAAACTTAAATGAGTGACTGATTTTTATTTATTAACTTTTTAATTTAGTTTAAATTATTATTATTATTTTTATTATCATTAGTTTTTATAGTTTACTTTATTAACTGAATAAGTAATGTCTGCTGCTTTTCAGTTGTAAGAAGTGAGATCCTTGCCCTAAGCTTCTTTTCTTTAAAGGGAACGCTGAAAGAAGCAGCATAAAAAGTGGAAGAATTCTACCTCATCCTCTTTTGCGCGTCTAAAATTTTACTACCCGCAGACAAACCCACTCTCGCAACTGTCGCGCCATTGACACACCACGAATCGGCCGGCACCAGTCCATTGCCGGAAACCGAGAACCTCCCTCTCCGGTCCGACGATGATCGATGACCTTGTCCGACCCAAGACTGCGTCCGTCCGTCCACCCTCCACGAGGACGTCAGTGATGCGCCGCCAACTAACGCGTCCGGCAGGCTCGGATGTCCGTCCGAACCGGCGGCGACGAGAGTGGGAGAATGTCTGCCCGTGCGTGGAGTGGACATGGACACACTCGAAAGAAGGGACTCGCCGCGTACTGGACAAGTGTCCACCAAAAAGACAACAAAAGTCGCGTCTGTAAAAGACGTGGCGCGTGTTCGAGGTGAGCTTGAGCAGGGAAGGAAATAAACAACAGCTGAATTTAAAAAATGCGCGTAGATAACATGATGTCATGTCAAATACGGGAGTTCGACAAGCATTACTGAAATACCAGAAAATCAGCACTAAGCTGATTTACTGCTCCGAGCAATAAACCCCGTTTTTCGACCATTTGGCGGACCAGACTGAGACGGTTCTCTTTCGTGGTGACTACACAATCTTATGCCGTGTTCATGCATAAATCGAACCCATAATGTACAACGACCCTGCCGACTGTACTGTCCTCTGACAGTGCGGTACGCGGCGGGTCCATGCAGTACGGAAGGAGGGTGTCAGTAATGCTATGGCCACAGAGCGCCGACCCTTGATTTATGCCGGGCTAAAATGCGACTAAGTTTGAATTCACAGCGCGTCATGCTAGGCTGGCCTGATCCTAGAAGCTCGAACTTAGACATGTCCAACTGAGCTTAATTTATGCGCCAGAATGGCCGATTTTTTAAGTACGTTGAAAATAAAGACGCCTGATGCGACGCGAAAGGCGAAGAATAACATTGAGAGCAAGCAGGAACTTTAGGTCAGGCCCCCAACTGTGGCGAAAAGGCCTGGCACAAAACCAGTCGCGTAAATTAGGTAGGCAGCAGGGCTGGATTCTGATTCTGAATTCTGAAAATTCTGACGTTTTGGCCAATTCTGAATTCTGAATTCTGAAATAGGGCCAAAATGTCAGAATAAGCACTAGGCAAAATGACATGTTGAGGACCCTTTGAATTTTCTAAAATGGCCCGCCGCTAGGCGCCGCCCGAACGGAATTTTTCGCTTATCTTAGCAAATTTTGTCCAGATTTCGCTGGTATCGCCTGCGGCGGGCCATATTTAAGGCGAAGTTATGTTATAGGCGTTGCAGAAATTCGTTTTCACCAAGCCAAGCCCGCGTTTCCAAAATTTTCGTGTTTCGACGCCCATGTTCGGGCCGCACAGAAAGTATACGGTTATTACAGTGCACTTTTGTTACCCCACTCCCTCGTGCAATTGTGGTCAATCTATCATTACAACCGAGTTCAAAACCAGCCCGCCGCAGGCGAAACCAGCAAAATTTTAAGTGGAGATTTGAGAGATATAGCCAAAATTCGCTCTGTGCGGCGCCTAGCGGCGGGCCGATTTTTGCTAGTGATATTAAGTAATCGTTAGCTCGACCGAACCCCCCCCCCACCTGTAATCACGTGTAATAAGATGCCCGACGCTACCCACCACCTGTAAGGACTACAGAGTTTATGGACGCTAGATTTATGAGAAAGTACAAAATTCTGAATTCTGATTCTGAATTCTGAAAATTCTGACGTTTTCGGCGATTCTGAATTCACTTCTGAATTCTGAATTTGATTTTGAAATTCTGAATTCTGATTTCTGAATTCTGAAATGAAAATCCAATCAGAAGCCAGCCCTGGTAGACAGATATGCTTTCAAAGGGTCATTAGAAACGACTTGAGCCGTTCAGCTTAGGAACAAGGACATTAGCGGAATAAGCGGAATTAGCTTTAAACCTAAATTCGAGTCTGATTCAAACCTGCTCTAGGCAACATTCCTCCACATGACGAGTGACAAAAAAGCAGCTTACTCTGAAAGCAGGAAGCAGTCATAAAAGTAGCCCATGTGACTGGGCAGAATTTACAAAAATGCGTTTCCTTTTCAGTGACCTTGTTCAGAAAGGCATTTACCAAGCTGGAGATAGATCAAACCCTGTAAAGCCCTTCCCATCTTTCGGTCATAGTCCGCTCGACGACTGTCCACTAAGCGGAAAAGTGAGCCGTCGCAGTGGACAAGTGATACGGGCTAGAGCGCGTGTTGCGCCGGAAGACAACTGTTTCGCCGCAGTGAAGTGGCGCTTTTTGCACGGGCGCAAACAATTGCGCAAGCGGCAGTAAAGTGGTCCGCTTCCGGTCGCCGAAAGGATCGGTTTCCGGTTCGAATCATCGCTGACGCCGGCCGACGCGGCGGCGGCGTCCACTTGTGAGTCGCGCTGATGACGCGACTGGTGGACGAACAAGCGGACGAGTGGACAAGTGTCGGCAGGCTGGACAAGTGTTCCTTGAAGGGGAACGTGGTACGTTTGCCATGAAACGATTGAGTAAGTAGCTCAATGCTCTGTGCAATATACCAAAGGTATATACCAAAGGCCAAGAGAGGGATATACTTCGAGCAAATTCAACGTAGCCCGCCATGTTTAGGCATGCATGCAAGGTCAAAACGACCTAAGGAACCGAATGTTTTCGGTGATTTCGCAGGATCGACGCAGGCTTTTTTAGTCGAGATCCAACCAAATTTTAGTCGAGAACCTATCCTTCTTAGTGAAAATTTGCTCTGGTGGCGCCCTAGCCGCCGTATCGGCTCACATGAGTTTCATATACTGTCAGGGAGCTCCCTTTGAACGTTTTGGACAGCTTCGGCTTCGGCTTCGATTTTAAATTTTACCTTCGCTTCGGCTTCGGTCCCGGCCCTGAGGGGTCCCCAGCCCTAGCGTGCGTGTACGGACGATGTGTGCGTGACTGTTGAACGTTGTCAGAAAATATTTCTGTGGCTTCACCCCATCCAGACAGAGTACCAAATGATGGACTACAAAAAGACTCGAAAAACACCGCTAGCGTCGAAGCGTGCGCGTGAAGACGGACGCCGCAAGAGAAGATTGCTCTCAATTCAATTATGAGCAGCAAGGCGACTAGAAGGTGTTGTGGAATTGTTCAGGGCCCAAAAGTGATGTTGGAGCCCTAATCAGACCCACACATTTTTGTAATAGAGGGTACCACGCATGGCTGTAAAGAACGACAGAGCGATAGCCAGGATTCAAGGACCTGTGGTTGGGTGGAGGGGAAGTCCCCAAAATGGGCAAGAAGACAGGTCTACATGGCTTCCAAATGGCTAAAATAAGGTCAAGGATGCCATGTTTAACGTATATTAACTATCTAGGCATACAAACAGGGCGGGAAGTTCCGAGCGTAAGTTCCCGCTTAATGCCGGGCCCATGATTACGCATGCTAGACATTGGTTAATTTTGAATTATAGTGGGCTAAATAACCCTCTGCAACATGGGTTAAAGGGGAAGCCAAGCGACTTTAGAAGGATAATAAATGAATAAATCCCGGTCGGCTTTCGACAAGAAAAAAGGAGCGCCGAATACCGAAAAGCTTCCCCGAACAATGCAAATTACTGAGCTCAAGGAAATCCGATCAGTCGCTTCGGCCCCGCATGGTCATTTCGATGGTGGCATTGGTGGTCGCGCCACGCGTAGATGAGGTCGGTGGGGATAACCTTGCTAGTCATAAATCCTCGAAGCGCAGCGCATAAATTATAACCTTTGTCTCGATGCGACTCGAGGGCGGTAAGTGCCGGTACGCACGCGCGGAAAGATGATAAATGAGGTGAAAGGGAGAAAGGAGTTGGGAAAAGGGATATAATACGTTTCCTTAATGGCCGCAGGGAAGTCTAATCCTCCCAGTCTGCCCTAGCCGAAAGTCAAGCGCAGCCCTATGTCCGTAACGTTCTCAATAGTCTAACGATGACTTTTTTTAACACGGAAAATTTCACAGAATAGAGTCTATTTTGTACAACAGAGCAGCGTTGACACTCTCTCACTTGAACGGATAAAGGTACCTTTTTGAACCGAATACTAAATGAACTTTCGGGGAATTACTAGCGGTTTGGCCGGTTTCAGCAAATCGAGCGCGGGACCGCATGGCTAATGTGGGCATGGACCGCATGGTCACTGTGGGCAGGGACCAGTGGCAAGTGTAGTGATGGACCGACCGCATGGAAAGTGTAGTCACGGACCGCGTGGCTAATGTGGTCCCGGACCGCAGGGCTATTGTGGTCCGGACCGCATGGGAATTGTGGTCACGGACCCCATGTCTAGTGCGGTCCGACCGCCTGGCTGTTGTGGACATGGACCGCAGAGCTATTGTGGTCCGGACCGCATGATTAGTGCGGTCCGATCGCATGACTGTTGTGAGCACGGACCGCAGGGCTATTGTGGTCCGACCGAATGGGAATTGTGGTCACGGACCGCATGTCGCAAGGCTATTGTGGTCCCGGCCCGCATGTCTTCTAGTGCGGTCCGACCGCATGGCTGTTGTGGGCACAGACCGCAGGGCTATTGTGGCCCCGGACCGCATGGAAATTGTGGCCACGGACACCATGTCTTAGTGCGGCCCGACCGCCTGGCTGTTGTGGACACGGACCGCATGGCGAGTGTGGTCACGGACCGACAGCATGGCCGTTGTGGTCACGGATCGCAGAGCTATTGTGGCCCGGAGCGCATGGGAATTGTGGCCACGGACCGACAGCATGGCGTTGTGGCCTCGGACCGCATGGAAATTGTGGCCACGGACCGACAGCATGACCATTGTGGGCAGGGACCGCATGGGAATTGTGGCCACGGACCGCATGTATTAGTGGGGTCCGACTGCATGGCTGTTGTGGACACGGACCGCATGGCCATTGTGGGCAGGGACCGCATGGGATTCGTGGTCCGGGCCGCATGACCATTGTGGTCATGGACCGACCGCATGACCATTGTGGTCATGGACCGACCGCATGACCATTGTGGGCACGGACTGCAGGGCTATTGTGGTCACGGACCGCATGGCCATTGTGGGCAGGGACCGCATGGGAATCGTGGTCCGGGCCGCATGACCATTGTGGTCATGGACCGACCGCATGACCATTGTGGGCACGGACTGCAGGGCTATTGTGGTCACGGACCGAATGGCTATCGTTAAGGCAAAATAAGAGGGATCAAGTGGGATGCTCGCAGGCCGGTCCGACAATGACGTGGCAACATGTCGGTCTTAAGCTCCTGGAAACAAAAAAAACGCTCTAATTCATTCCTGGATCAGTTTCACACTTCCCTGCGGGAGGTCTTCCCATGCGACAAGACAATAAAGCCGGGACAGGTCGCGTTGTCGTCGCTTTTGCTCTCCCGCAGCGCAACCTCCATTCAGAGGCCATTAAGACGCCCCTTAAGCGGAAAGTTGCACAGACGTCGCGCGGCGAAGCGCTGCGCAGCTGACGCCTGGAGGTCGCAAAAGACCCTCCGTTGAACGCGACGGCGGCGGCACTTGACGGGGCGACAAAAGCCCCGGCGGAAAAGTGGCGCTCCTCGTTTGTCGCTCTTTGCTCCTCGCAGTGAAAGAGAGGAGTTCTCCTCGCTTTGACGCAATGCCGCGCAGCGCCGCACTGCGTAACGGACCCTTTAAGGGCGGGCGACAAGCAGCGAAGGTCTGAAGAGCTCCGCAGCGCCGCGGGAGGTGAGAGTGAAGCGCGTCCGCAGCGCTGTACTGCGCGCGCCGAAACATCTGGTTTCCTTGTGGCGTGTCAGGGCGGCGGCGATTAAGGTGAAAAGGCGACGATTTATCCGGTAAAAGGTGTTACCTAACCGGCGAAAACGTCCGCGGAGGTGAGGAGGCCCACTTGTCGCAAGTGAATGGGGCGCTAAGAATCACGAAAGCCATCGATTAACGGGCGATACGCGTTAGGAAAGCTAGGAACTTTGAACTCAAAATTAGGCTTTTTTTGCCTCCGGTAATGTCTCTACAGTTGAACGAGATCGACCTCAGTCCGATCAAATCATGAAGTCTCGCACTGACTAAGTGAAAAAAGCGAAATGTTGCTTTATCAAAACCACAATTACTGGGTAGTCGTTTCGAGTGAAGCATCGAAAAGGACAGCTTACATGAGCGTCCTACAACGTTTTTCAAGCTTTCATTTGATGGATTCTTTTCCATCATTTAGGACGTTCTCCGTTCTCACACAAGACGGTGGCCTTTGTACGGCGTGAGAACGGAACACTGATAACATTTTTGACCAATGACGAAACCCAAGACTGTCTGGGCATTCCAATCAAGGGCTTTCAATTTGATTTTTAGAGCTACCTAACCGAAACCAAAAAAGGCTGGCCTATATTCTAATAAGGTACCCCCCCCCCCATTTTGGTCCTAAGCCTTGAACGATTAAATGAGTTGGAAAATGCCGAACATTGTTTTTTTTCTTTCTTTTATCTTCCCTCTTTTCGTGGTTAGCCGACGCAAGACGAAGAAGCGTCGCGATACGCCTCATGGGAGAGCTTAATAAAGCCCACGCCGCGTGGGGCTACAGGTATAGTCAAAGAATACACCCAATATTTTAACATTTCTTTCTGCCGCTTGACACCTGACCCCCACCTGTGACCCCCGACCATGACCGGTCATTTGAGTCCGTCTGCCAACGTTTCCATAGTCTTTCTGTGACAGTCGCGGAGTCATTACCGCCGGGACAAGGGTCGTGGGAATGACCGCTTGAGCGTATGGCGCCTGGATGAATAGGCGCCACTACAGCGGCGGGTGGGTAAACACGAAAACACTTGACTTGGGCGGTCAAAGTGACGATGGAGCTATTGAAACGGAGGGGAAGTGGCGAACGTAGCGCCGAATGCAGTTGTGGAATAGTGCCAAGAGAAAGACGGAGTGAAAAGACACTAAAAAATCTTAAAGGAAGAAGGCTAAACTTAAGCAGGTCTAAACTACTAACAAACTTCGGAGATTATCAAGATGCCACTTGGGCCAGTTAGCCGGGTCTATTAATGGCTAGGCCTAGTCATGGCCCGAGACCGGCCGAGAGACAGACAGACCGACCAACCAACGTTCAGTTTCGTCCCGCCACAATGGCAATCACCTTTTGGTTAAGCGTAGCTTGGTCGCCACAGTGCCGTAATATGAATGTGCTGACGATTTTACTGATTTTCGACAACAATTCAAGAGGCCAGAGGATTTCGCCAGCGTCTGATAAAATGCAGATTACACTATAAAATTGTGCCCTTAGCGAGTCAGCATCGGTAAGGAAAGGTGCGTTTAGCAAAATTGGTTAGGGTAAGACTAAGAAAACGGCGCAGATGCTCAGAGCGTCGCCTGGAAGCGCACACGCCGACAATATCCTTCTTGCATCATTTTTCTGTGTACACTTATCGGTGTCAGCATAGGCTCAGATTTGGCACTCGTCCTCAAACAGAGAGTCAGGGATTGACATTCAGTGACGAACAGACAACAAACACGAACATTTCATCCAACATTGACATTTTATGTCACGCGGAACTGACCTCTTTGAGTCGTCGGAGGGCCCACTGCCGAACACGCGCGGATTTCTCGCTGATCGCGTCATCCTCTGGTGAAGTGACCGACGATGAGGTAAGCGGAGACGAGGGATTTGCAGGTGCCGAGTGGCTGCTGCCTTCCATCGGGTCCATCGCAGTGGTCGTTGTTGCTAATAATAATGTGGTTAATTTCGCATGACTACCTGAAATGACTGCATTTCTCTTAGAGAAATCGCGTCGCATTTCGAACAAGCGTCACGAAATCCCCGTAATTGGACATGTGAAACACGGTACATTTGTCGTAGACTGTCACGTCACGGAAGCCTACCTACCAAGTCGATGCGGCACTCGGTTACCCGGAAGCGTCCACTGAATAATCCTTGTACACTAAAGCGCTGATGTTTGTTCGTGGACAAAAAGTTTTCGCTAGCGGACCAATTCGGTATCATTCGATAGGGCTTCTAAGGTTACGTAAAAGTGTAAAATTTCAGGCGATTCGGTTGGCTAGAAAAAAAGTTATGATGAACCAAAGTTTCAACTCCTGGCTCCTGCTTACATAGCGGGCCCGCTATAGCATGCTTCCCCGGCGGACAAAAAGCCAAAACTTCAGGCGGACAAAAAGGCAAAACTTCATCTGATCTGCTATCTGAAGGGGGGGGGGGGTTCCTGCATAGAGAATCCAAACACAGCGTTAATTTTTGTAAATGGGGTATTAGGAACTAGAATGCAGTCTCTGTTAAAAACAGTTTGTGTTGTTAACTCATATGTTGTCTGCCTGGTACAAGTCCCGATAGCGGTGCGGGCTGCGCGAAGCGCAGCCCAGCCGCTAGTGAGTAATGCAAATTATTTGATAGGACAAGTGCATGAGTTTCGAAGATACGAGCACTTTCTAGACTGAAAGTAAATTTTTTTAAATTCTAAGTTTAGGGTATTTTTCCGCTCGCTGGACGCCCCGGAATTACTTAGGTGGGCGAGATAGCGACTGCTAGAAAAACTCATGCAGTGCTAGGGGAAAAATGTGCCTTTCCTTTTCTTGGGTATCCCGTCAAAAGTGATTCTTCTTCTTCCTTCTTCATCCCTACGAAGTCCCTTCTCCGCCCGAAGAGGAAGCGGCGACGAAAAAGTAGGAAGTTGAAGAATCCCCTGAACTGTATTTCATGTTCGGAGAACCAGGACTTTTATTTTCGCGTTAATCGGAACGCTGTTTTTTAAAGCTTCAAGGAAAAGGACCCATTTTTGTCAGCGTCATCGAGTGTCGCGGCCCCGAAAGTCTACATATCATGTCGATGCGGCACTCGGTCATCCAAAAGCGTCCAGTATTGGGTGGCTACGTAATTTTAATATAAAATAAAATTGTCTAGCTTAGGGGCTCTTTGGATGTCTTCGGGCCTCATTGCTGCGAACATCGAGCGAGTTCGGCGACCTAACGGAGACTTGATAGAAGTTCTCGTACACGGAAGGGCATTATATTTATTTTTGCGACGGGGTTAGTTGGAATGCTTTTTATCGCTTCAAGGAAAACGACCCTTTTTTGCCAGCGCCATCGAGTGCAAAGGCCGAATGCGAAGGCTACCGATGATAACGGACCCATTAGTGCGCAAAAGAAGGGCAAATGACCGGGCAAAAACCCGAGAACATACGCATGTACATACATATATATTAATGGTATCCATGACGTTTAGGTCAGACCGAGAATTGGGCCTACAATAGTCACCCGTCTCACAGTTAGTTCCTGTAGCATTTTTGGTTTTTTTTGGAGCAAAGAAGAGACGCAACGACAGAACTCACTTCTACGATTTTATGACCTTTAGTCGACGCCGTTTTGCCAAACAAAAAGTTGAGAAAACAAAAGCCCTCAAATGATGGCACTCATCTGGCGCGATTCTTTCAACGAAAGCGGTGGCCAGCAGAACAGCCTCGTCTGGAACAAGAGCCGTCCGCCGGCTACACGGCCCAAATGAGGGGCGTTCGCCCCCTTCGAGCCTGCAGCGAGAATGGAGAAGTGTTCTTCCGCAAACAAAACCCTCCGGCCCGGCGGGCTATCGAGAGAGGACGTGGACGAGGAAAAAGGCAATGCCATTCTCGCGAGAAAGCGACCACTTAGATCGATTAAAGGAGTTGCTTCCTCAGCGGGCTTTGGGCACAAAATTTGGGAGGCTATCGTGGAAGGCTTAATGCGGGTCGACGTCGCTTCAAAGAAAAGGTACAGAGACAAGACTTGTTTCGTTTGGAGATCACATCTTCGAAATCTTAAGTAGAGCGGGGACTCTTCGGAATTTCCGGGCAGGTTTTACCCGGCTGACATATGATCTTTTTTCGTGATGTTTCGTAGTGTAATGTATGTTCGGTCCCGCTTACCCTTTTCTTAGGACTCGTCGTCTTTGAACCAGGTTTGGTCTTTTTTGGTTAACGTTTAAATATAGGTCGGATTCTTGCTATTGGGAGGCCATTTTCAAGGTCGGAGCTTAGCAGTGACCAGTCAGAATAGTGACCGGACCTTTCTAACACCCTGGCCCACCTAATAGACCGGTCCCCACCGGGGAGTGTAAAAAACGTAGACCGGCCGGCAGCACAATTTTGTGCTTTGCGGAAGCTCTTTTGCCGAGACGTCCTTAACTCATCCCGGAAAAACGCCATGCACACTCCGTCTAATGCCTTGCTGGCCAGTAGATGCCACTTTGGCGCCAGTACTCGACGTCTGGGTCGAGTGGACGCGGTAAAGGGATTAGGCAATGACGGAGTGAGTTACGCGATGGTGCGCGAAAGAAGGCAGCTGACCGCGATGCGGCGCGGGTGACTCACTAAGCCGAGGGCAGACACATTTTGGACGAGGTCGCGAGTGTTTTCATGGGACTAGTCATTTCCGGTATGGCTTACTTAATAAGCCATCCGAAGAACCTTCAAGTTTAAGTGGCACTTATCCGTCGGACTAAAAAGAGGATAGAACTGGGCTTGCAATAACGATAGGCAAGCGGTTGCCGTTCTTTATCCGTTGCGTTATGATCACCCCGTTACGCTAGCCGTTACATCACGTTATAACGGTCGGTATTTAAGTCGTTTAAATTAAAATTTCACGCTACGTTTTTCTGTTCTCGGAACGCATAAAGACACTGTTTCGATGTAATATTACTGGCATTTCCAAAAAGAAAACGTCGAAGGCGGTACCGAACATTTTTTCTCCATGTTTGCGGCTTTTCACGGAGAATTTGACGACCAGGAGGTCGAAATTGGCCAAAATAGCTCCAAAAATACCCAAAATAACGTGAACAACGCCAGCTGATTCACTTAAAAAAGCCTACTACCAGCAGGAAACGTCGATTTGGCAACATGAGAGGGGGCGTAGGGGGTCCGTGGGTCCGCGGGGGCCCACAACGTAGTACTATGGACTGCCGAAACCAACTAATTTGGTGATGTCCTTTAGCAAATACAAGTCGAGCAGTGCAAATGTTGGCGTATTCGCAAGATTTCAATTTTTTGGCCAAGAATAGAACAACAATTATTTAAGCTACCGTATTTCATTAAAAAATTGCCCGGAGGAATTATTTTTAGAACTCGAATTTTGGATAAATTTAATATTTAAAATCCTTTTATATCCTTATACACTAAAGCGCTGGTGTCTGTTCGGGGACAAAAAGTTTTCGCTAACGACCCGAGTTTGGTATCATTCGATAGGGCTTCTAAGTTTATGTAAAAGTGCGAATTTCAGGCGAATCGGTTGGCTAGAAAAAAGTTATGATCGACCAAAAGTTTCAACTCCTGGCTCCTGCTTACATGCCATAGCGGGCCGCTATTCCCCCTGCGAACAAAAAGGCAAAACGTCATCTGATTTGCGGCCCTCGGGGGTTTTCCTGCATGGAGGATCANGGGGGTTTTCCTGCACGGAGAATCCAAAAATAGCGTTCATTTTTGAAGGTAACTCATACGTTGTCTGCTTGGTACAAATAAACCCCGATAGCGGCGCCGGCTGCGCGAAGCGCAGCCCAGCCGCTAGTATTTCTTTAAAATGTTATTTTCTCGTCCATGTGTCTCGTTCAGTGCTTTGAAATACTTCATTTATCGTTAACTACTCAAATACGGCATTACATTGCATGTCCACGCACCCGGGGAAGCTGGAGGGGGAATTATTCGAGAGGGAGGTCTAATCGAGAGGGGGATTATTCGGTAAATGTGATATCTATTCTCAAAATTTCATTGTATTAGGTTGCAGTATAGTCGACCCAGAATTCCAACGCGGCAACTTGGAAAGTAAGAGCGGAATAGGGGAAATAAGCCAGATTCAACACAATGCTGCTTTTACGAACACAGCTCTCTGGGCGACTCAAATTTCGCATCTAAGCCTAGAGTGCCACTCTCGTCCACAACGAGAAAGCCGTCAGCTGAAGCGTCCGAATTTGCATATTCGCCCTCCGCGAGCTGTCATTCCCACGCGCAGCGGCAACTCGCGCGGGAATTGCAGCGCCGCCGTCGGGACATGCGCAAGACAGATGTCCAATTGCGCGATGCGGCACTGCGCGAGGCTTGTTGAGTCAGCGCAAGAGTACGCAATATACACAGTCGTGTTGCGCAAGAGGGATAGCGTCTCGGTCGGTGCTGTAAACGTCATAGCGATAGGGGGAAGTGATTTAGCGCAAAGTAAGCGACGGTTCAAGAGGGGGATGGAGTGGTCCAAAAGGATCATGTCTGCTATCTGGTAGACGAAATTAAAACTTGGTTTTTTCTTAATCACTATAGGCGTCCCCAAACTTCGTATGCATTCAAATATTGTTAGAAGTAATGACAACCATGGGCAGGAAGCATGGTTGTTCCTTCCGTATGGGGGCAAGGTTTTTATGCGCGGGTGGGGCACGTCAGTTTATGCAGGGTCTGACCAAAGGGGTACCTTACTGTTCTTAAGTCATGCCCATAAACGTCCCACCTCCCTCCTCTCCCGTAAAAACGACGCCCTCATCCCATATAGCAGGACAACCGGAAGCACGAGGTTAGAAAAAATTCCTTAATTTTCGAACTTTCGTTTGAACCGAAGAGTCATCCAAAACCACAAAGTGTTTTCACTTTTTCAGTTCTTAAGTCTAAGCATAACCAAAGACCTGAGCATCGGCATAAGCCAAGCGTGGACGATCGGTTCTAAACTTCGCACGATTTCTGGACCCTCCCTTTGCTCGATGAACAGAGTGTATTTAAGTGGATCCAGTTTTAAAGTAGAATTTGTCGCCGCCTCGTCCCTTGCTTCGCCGTTCCGCTTTTCCATTCCATACGGGAACGGAAATGCGTGGGGCAGAATGCATCGAAGCCGGCGCGTTTCGCCGTTTTGCTGCGACGTACCGGTACGCTTTTTCCCCTTCAATACTTAAATGCAAAGCTTTGTAAGAAACTTAACGACAGAACGGCAGTAATAATTTTCATGGGACGGAACGTAAATTAGTATCGAAGATACATAACGGAAGGGGAAACGGCAGGGAGAGTGGGAATCCAGTGCCGAAGTCCAGCATGAGTTCGGAATGGGCCCGACTTCGGTGGGCCCGGCACGACCTGACCCGGCCTGATTTTTCATGGGCTCGGCCCGGGTCCTGGATTTTGGGCCCGGCCCGGACCTTAAAGTAATTTTCTTTTATTTTTTAAATTAGGCAAAAACTGCCTTGGCCACCTTTGGAACTTTTTATAGATGCCAGTGTGCTGCCCTTTTAAGCTACTTAGTGTTCTGCAGAGAATATATTCGCTATTAATAAGGATGCAACGGGGATTATGAGGCAAAATCTGACCATAAAATGGCAAAAAATGGCCTTAAGGCGGCCTAGACAAGAGACGGGCCGGCCCGGATTGGCCGGAGTTTAGGCCCGGTCCGAGTCGGGCCCAAAAATTAGGCCCGGCTAGGCCGGACCATTCTTAACTCTGAGACCAACGCAAACATAAGTAGAAATCAGAAAGCTTAAAATAAGGGATGGAATAAAGTTTGGAGAGCGTTGTCTGACACGATCGCCCAAGCTTCCCAGCTAGGATCCAGTCTGAATCGAAGAAGCGGCATCGAAGCCCACGTGTAGCTTGGTCCCTATCGTCTAGCCAGCGCCGTTAAGGCACGCTATGCGCGCATTTCTTACGCAACGACCACTGCCACTTCGGCCGGCTCATTTAGGATCCAGAAACGGGCCGCTGGACGGATAGATGACCGATGTGGCCCGAGAACGGCCGCGCGCCCGTTAGCCCAGCGGTCGAAATGAGTCAAACGGCGCTTTCATTTCGAATCGCATTTGGCCGAGAACGGCGCTGAGAGTGGACAGCGCCATGAGCGCAAGTGGATATCGCATTCGCGGCGCACGTTAGGAAGGGTCATGTGCGACTGAGGGAAGTGGGAAAGGGACGCGAACGCAGTTAGGTTATGAAATGTGTTCGTGCTTGTGACGGTGACGGGTACCCAGAATCCACTATAGGTTGAGTCAAACATTTGGGGCCCATTTGCCCCAAAATACGATACGTAATATGCTAAGGGTTGCGTCAGTACGGTACAGGGAACGGGGAGGGTGCGGGGGCGTCTAAGCCTGCCCTGACTTAAGCCAACGTGTGCGCAACCAACCCCCAAAGTTAAACGTTGGGCTAAGCCTGTTCTTCTCAAACAAGCGTAACCCAGTCCTAAGTTACGTACCTACCTAAATTAGCCTACTTTTGGATACTCTGATGGTCCCCAGATTAAGGTTCGTGGCGGGCGGCAAACCACAGCTTGCCCTCGACAAGGGAGATTTTCGCCCGCCCTGGTCTCCATGTAGGCGCGACTTCCCCTTCCTCCTTCTCAGCGCACTGGAATCTCGCTCTGACCTCGTTCCCTGGCTCATGTCTCTGTTTTAATTCCACCCGAGAGACAATGTAACTCCGAGAGACGATGCTGCTACGACACGTTTTTAACAAAATAAGCATCTACCAACAGGGCTGGCATAGCGGTTTGTACCGTCGGTGCGAGCCAGCCTATACTATAGACACTTGAAAACGTGGACTCAGAAGTTGCAATGCACCTGGATGCTGTTTTTTGGCGCAAACGAGCTGAAGCTTCCGACGCAAATTTCAAAGACGTGCTTTTAAATTTCATCGAGCCGAGCTGAAGATATCAGTTGTACTGAAGCTGGGGCAGCGACGATTCGGGTAAGAGCTTTCAAATAGCGCTAACCTTGGAGTCGAAGAATTCAGAAAGTTTGTGTTTTCTTTTGCCTTTTTACGAAACTGAAGCAAAAAAGCAGAGCAATCTAAGACTAGGCGACGACATTTGCAGCTGACATGAAACTTGCAAATCTTTCGGACTACCCGCGTCAACTTCATGGTGAAACAAGTGACGAAATACATGCACACGCGCTGAATTACTTGCAAAGAATCAAAGCGCCGCATGCTGGCGTCCGTCGGAGAAGAGTGGACGTCGGTGCCATGGCAGCCCCGCGGCAATGAACGCGCCGCTGATTAATGCGTTCGGAACACGAGAACGGGAAGAAAAATGCCGCCAGGTCCGCCAACGCATAATGACGCGCCACTAAGGAAGCCGGGAATGGGGCGCTGCCGGGAATGGCTGGTGAGACTTGGACTGAGCTGACAGCGAGCCACATGACTCTTAGGCATGAAATACGTTCCGTGATTGAAAAAAATGTAATTTGTTACGTTAAATGCGACGCGCCGAGAAATTTTTATAATTAATTTGTTTTATTATTTAATTTTTTACATTTTGTTTCTTCATTTTTTTTATTATTTCGTTCATTCATTTATTATTGAATTTATTTATTGAATAAAATAACTCTCTTAACGTTTGCGAACTTGTTTATTCGTTAAATTCGTTTAGACTTCCCTTCACGCTCGTCGGCACGGTTCCAGAATTTTTTTCGGTTATTTACCAATTCTAAAGTTCCATGTAATACAAAAGCCGAATTTTTCTTAAATTCGTTTAGTCTTCCTCCCATTTCAAGCGCCAAATAAGCACAATTTTTCGATTCCTCCCAGACATGTCACGAACCTCTTAAAAGTCCATGAACGCTCTTTTTTTCGCGGCCAAAGATGTTACCGCTTCCAACCGCCAGCTATTCCTGCGGAACCAGAACCGCTTTAAACGCATGGGACCGGCCATAGCAGAACTAGCCAAAATTACCAAATCATAGAAAATAGCCAGACAGGTAAAAACTCAGCTTAACGCAGCCCTGGCTTAGCTGCCAGATATTCAGTGTGTTCCAGTTTTGATGATGTTGTATGCTTTCTCGCTATACTTACACGAAACGCGTTATCATTGCTTTCCGGCCTGCCACCTTCCGGTCACTACTGCTTCCGGTGGCTAAACGCGTTACCTCCTCAAGAGGTAATTAATGCAGAACGGGAGGCTAATTGGTTCGGAAGCGCGCACTAACGATTGCTTCGCTTGTTTACGCGCTCCCGAGACCGGTGCAGGCGCATAGAATTCGATGAGATTTGACCAAGATTTCCATTCTTCAAGATAGGAAAACGGACATTTATGAACCTCACGTGCGATTTTGAGGTTTCTCCAAAAAACGGCGTCGTTTTTTGTCCTGTCTTTAACCTGGGTCGTTTTTTGTGGAAGTTTCGTCGTTTTAGCCCAAACACAAAGGAACATTTGGAAGATTGGGCCACTTTACGTCTGTAAGCGGTCTAAACGTTTTTATTCCGACTAGGGTTCGGCGTGACGACTCCTCCAACTGTCGGTTAGCCTGTGGACCGCCTCCACCCTCCTCCCCTCGTCCGTCGGCCGAATCGGTGGGAAATAACGGTCCAGTGGATTGAACGTAAAACCGGGTTTTTAAGCCGTATTCAGCCTAAAAAGCCGCTAGAAAAGCTGTAACTAAGCCAAAATTACCAAAAATTGTCGATTCAAAGACCGGATGAATTTTGCTTTCTAAAGTTAATTAAAACTGATTTATTAATTCTGTCAAAATTAAGCGACTTTGAGGAAAATGGAGGAAAGTACAAAATTACGGCTAAACCTTGCCTCAAAGTAGATTTTAGAACTAGCATTAGTATTACTGCGAGACACTGCAAAAACCGGCCCATTGAAGGGCAACATGCAAGGGGTGTACTCGATCGGTGCAATCAGAGGGAATGCCCGTGAGCCGAATAGCAGCAGCCATTGTCTCTCTCTGCCGCAAGGCGAGAGTAAAAACGTGCCCGTGGCGGCGTGTCAAATTTCGTACCTCCGCTTCCGGGATGCCCTCCAAAGGCCACGAACATAAGCTAGGAAAGCTTCCGCCGAGTGCGGACTGCAAAAAACACGCGAACAAGCGAGCTGCAAACGGAATAGCAGTCGAATTAGCGGGCGGACCAAAGCCGATGCCACGCGAGAGAACTGACGCTTACGAAAAACACTTAAAATCTTAACACTGATAACGATTGAGAGAAAGTCCGAAAAGTACGAAGGTGTGTCCGAAACGAGGTGTTTTTAGGATATTAATGGCCGTATTTACGGGCTTTAATGGACCCACGTACGCAAAAGCAAACATGTTGATCTACCTGGTGGCGCCCCAGGATTGCCCTTGAACCCGTATGGCCGCAGGAAAAATCCTAGGCGAAGCCTTACAAGGAGTAGATTGCGCGCACTGAAAAGCTCACGCATGTTTTGTCGGAGGATAGGAGAAAGCTGACCGACATTTGGGTCAGCAGCTAGTGGGGCAATTGCACCGGACATTGGCGCTTAAGACGACGTCTCATTGGGCTTCGTTTCCGCCACAACACGGCCCGACAACAAGTTAAAATTTCCGTTGGTTTGCGGGTTTCTTCTAGCCCGCCCGGCCTGGACAGCGATGATGCCGCCGGGGCCGAAATGGCCGCCGGAATTGCTTGCGCATCGGCGGCGGTCCGGCGGAGAAAATTCATTTCGGAGGCCTCTCAATGGTGGCATGGCCTGGTGGCATATCTAGTGGTGGCCGGCCACCGCAACCACCCACGCCACCAAACGGATAATTAGGTTGTGTGGCATGGGGCTTCTCCTCGGCCCCTCTCCCAGTCGGGTGGTCCGGTTGCCGGACTAATCCGCCCCGTCCGTCCGCCGGAGCCGGGCGCCCGAGAAGCCCCAATTTGGTGCGTTTGTAGCGTTGTGCTGCGACGCGCGGTCAATTAGAATGGAAGCGTCGAGCCAAATGCGAGTAAGGTAACTGACCATCAAGGGTGCGCCCGGACGTTGAGACGGAAATGCGCGACAAGCGCTTAATGAGCGCGATTGGGCGGACTAAGGGGGGGATGGGCTCACTATGACTGTTCGAGAAGGTAAGAATAGAACGAGTGTCACTCTAATAATCACCTTAGTACGAAATGCATCAAGGGCGACCCAGCTGCCTTATTTTCTTTGATATAATCAGTGCATCATAGCGCTACCGCATTTCTCATAGCTTGCGGTTCAGCCTGCTTATTGCTAGAAGCCAAATTTCGGAACTTTATGCTCATAGCGATGCTGTTTTGGGTTCTCCATGTTCGAAACCTCCGAGGGCCCAATCTGATGAACCTTTTTTACCAGCTACGGGATGGATGCTATTGCGGGCTCGCTATAGCATGTCAGCCCTCCAGAAAACACCGATTTCCCGATCCCGGTTCTTTCCAAGATTTAATGCGCACGGCCTTCCAAAGGGAGCGACCATAAAGTACATAATGTTAAGATATGTTGGAATCACCCGCCGCTAGGAGCGTCCAGAGAAAAATTTAACTGAAAATGTCTAATTTTCGTCTAAAATATCTTTGGTGTCGTCTGTGGCGAGCTTAAGAAAACAGTCGACAGGAATCGGTGGAATCGGCCATATGGTCCGATTCCGACTGTTCGAAAAACACCGATTTCCGATTCCGATTCTTCCCCAGCCCTAATGTCAGCAGGAGGCCCCCCCCTAACAATCTTACATGATCCCCTCCGAAACAAACGTTATTTTCGGATTGTCCTCTCAAGATAAAACCCCTAAGCCCCACAGGGAAGTAAATTCTCCTTCTTGCCCGCTATGGTAAGCAAGTGATAGGGGGCTATTTGTAGCATGCAAGCATAAACTTCGGTGGGCCCAACTCTCTTCACACAATGTCCATCAACTTGGAATATTGTATGTCTAGGGATTGCTCCGGCCATTCTTAGAACTATAAAACTTTATAGACACCCTGAGAAAAGGCACAAAAGCATGCAACAGATAGCGTTTATGAAGCACGCCAGGATAATTGCGTAACATGGTGACTAGGGATATTCTGCGTCCTCGAAGCGGGAAGATGGATGCGGAACGATTTCCGACTACTTGCAGATGATGTCCGTTCCGGTGAGTTGCGCCTTGTACGGGCTACAACACGACGGCTGTGGGTAGGTGCACGGCGACTGGTTGCACGGCAGCGTCTCCGTGCCGAACTGGTTGGCGCTGAAAAATTTAGGATGTTAGTGGCGCCAGGCTCAAATGGAACTGGATCGTGTCCGGGGATACGTAGAGATGGCGCAGGATCTATTTATTGTAAAGGTCGGCAACCTCACCCGTACCTTACTGCCGAACCGTACTGACCACCCCGTACCGTGCTGCCGAACCGTACTGCACCACCGTACCGTACTGTTGTACCTACAGTACGGCATTACGGTACGGTACGGGTCGTAATCGGTACGCTACGGCTCCAGTATGGCCTGTACCTGTTATAAAATGCCAGAAAATCTAAGCCGTACCGTACTGCCGTACTGGACCTCCACCCGTGCCGTGCTTCCGTACCGTACCGACCCACCCGTACCGTACTGACGTACCGACAATACGGCAGTACTGTACGGTACGGGTGCCGATCTCCAATTTAGTGAGGGAACGTTCGCACATACGTGATAATTTTTTGAAGCCCCGAGGCATACAAAAACGTACGCGGTACCCCATAAAAGCACTGATGATTCTATTCTTTCGGGATGAGAAGGTCTGAGAAAAGCTCTACCGAAATGAGAAGGGTCGCAATGAGTATGGCCCTACTAGAATGAAAGATGGCATCTGCCGCTTAAAAGTAAGCGGAAATCGTATCGGGGGAGGGGGGGGGGGCACGACGAGGTGACTTAGACTCGACACCTCCGTACTCTACTCCGTACCGGCCCTCCGTACCGTAGAGTACGGCACGGCCCAAACTAAGGCCGTGCTGCGGGCCGTACAAGTGCATTTCAGCCAGACAATACGGTACGGAACACGGCACGGGCGCCTAAGTTTACGCGTACTGCAACCAGTACGGTACGATACGGAAACCCGTACTGGACCTGCATCGTACCGTACCCCTCGCAGTAGAACGGTACTCAGTACGGTACGGCTCGGGATACGGCACGGGCATTTAAATAAACGACGAGGAAGACTACGTACTTCGCGCAGGGACACCCGAAGTCGGCGGATCGGCAGCGTCTCGTCCGAGTGGCGGTGGCACACGACCCACAGGGCTTTGCGCAGGCGCTCCACGGGCCCCACACATCCCACACTCCGCCGGTCGGACAGCAGCTCAGCGTGGTCGGCTCGATGGGCGGCGGCGTGACGTCGGTGCAGGCGATCTTGCCGGCGATGACCTTCGCCTTGAAGCCGGTGTTGCAGGAGACGCGTGGGTAGGAGCACGGCACGAGGTTGCAGGCCATGCGGCGGGTGGCAGCTCCGCTGAAATGGAAACGTCGAAATGTGAACATTCACTGGATGAATTTCCGATGAGGGACAGAATGAAGAATTTCCATATTCTTTGTGAGGCCATGGGAGGTCTCCGATCATCATGCAGATTAATTCCTTCACATTTCCTGCTTCCGACTTTTTGGCTTGAAATGTTTTTAGTGTTTAAAATATTTACTCCAAATAATACTTTCCAAAATATTTAAATATAATTTTTTTAAATAGAATAAGTAAATAATTTTAAATTCATGTTTATCTGTTCCTGGACAACCCTCAGAAATCGTGACGCACGAAAAAATTCGAGTTCTAAAAGTAATTCGGATACAATATAATCGATAATTTCAGCTGCTCCTTTTCGCGCTGCTTCACATAGGGAAGTATTAGAGTGGATGTTTCAACCCAAACAATTGGCTGGTAGTTAGAAACCGAATTCTAGGCGTAACCCATCCGCATTTGCTGATGGTGCCCTACTGAATACATATACCCCTCTCCCCTACGACAGAGGTGCCAAAAAAACAGTTCCTTACTTGCATGCTCCACAAGTCGATGCGGTGAGGCAGGTGCGGCGTTGATTCACGGTACCGTACGCTCCGCAAGTGTCCGAGCAAGCGCCGACGTCCTCCCATGACGACCAAATGCCGCCATTGGGGCAGCAGCCGCCGCCTGGGGCAGGAGGGCCGCCAGGTCCGCCTGGACCGCCGGGTCCGCCTGGACCTCCTGGGCTTCCCGGTGCTGGAGGGCCGCCAGGTCCGCCTGGGCCGCCTGGGCTTCCTGGTGCGGCAGGTGGGCCGCCAGGTCCACCGGGACCGCCTGGGCTTCCCGGTGCGGCAGGTGGGCCGCCAGGTCCGCCTGGTCCTCCGGGAGAACCCGGGGCGGCAGGAGGCCCGCCCGGACCTCCAGGTCCTCCGGGTCCCATGGGTCCTCCAGGTCCGCCAGGACCTCCAGGGCCACCAGGACCTCCGGGGCCACCCGGACCGCCAGGACCACCTGGCCCACCCGGACCGCCGGGTGTCCCTGGAGCTGGAGCGATGCCTCCAGCGGGTGGGCCTCCTGGGCCGCCGGGAGTTCCTGGTGCTGGTGCAATGCCGCCGGCAGGTGGTCCGCCTGGCCCTCCTGGGCCGCCCGGTCCGCCAGGGGTACCGGGCGGGGGAGCACTGCCTGGCATCGGCGTCGACGGGCAGGTGCACTGGCAGGTTCCGCCTCCTGGCGCGAGAGTGGTCGTGAACATTCCTGAATCATTTCGGATGTCCAAGTCAGTAAAGCAGGATTGGCTGATTAGGTATTAGCAACGATCGAATTAAAGTAAGACTTTTCAAACGTGAGCCAGAGGACATGCATGCTTGCAGTCATGCGTGCTAAGCGCTATCCCATCATGCGTATCAAGCGGTACCGCATGCAGAAGCATGCAAGTAGTACCAATGCCAAATTCTTGCCACTAAGATGTACGTCCACGTATATGTAAGAGGAAAATGCGTCCAGAGCGCGAAGCTGCACGCATGCGTACCAAGCAGTACCGCATGAAGCTGCAGCTGCTTACATGCTATAGCGAGAGGCTATTGCATGCGCATCTATAATGGGCAAGAAGGATATAAATGGGTTTTCGTAAACTGTGAATACAAAATAGGGTTGCGTCTGTACGCGCTTGCATAATGCCTAATTTTGACATTTGGCTATAATAGTTGAATTTGAAGGAAGACAAACGTTCAGCGTTCCTAGATAGGACATCCGGGAACGTGCAGGGCGCTCTTCAAGTATCATTTTCGGGATGCCCGCCAGGCAAGATTCCTCCAGGTAGTGATCTTAGAAAATGTCCACTGGCTCTTATGAGCCCTGACTGCGTCCTATGCACGCCTGGAAACTGACCTCCGCCTGGCGCAGGAGTGACGCCTGCTGGCGGGCCACTGCCTGGCGGTCGCGTATTTGTGCCGGTGGTCGGCGGCGCAGGCGTCGGGTTCTTGTCGGCGTCCGTTCCGCAGAGGATTGTGCCCTTTACGGTGAGCGCCATGTAGGGCGCGCAGCACGACTTGCGTGGGTACTTGCACGGCACTTTGTTGCAGGGCACGGTCTGCATCGAGGATCCCCTAAAATGTGATGTTTCGCTAGCAAGCCGTGACATCAGGACTTCGGCTTAGAGTTCAGCTTAGGCTTAGACTTCGGCTTAGGCTTAGACTTTGGTTTAGACTTCAGGAGCGGCATACGCGGACTTAGGCCTATAGTCCACGTATACAACGGGGTAGACTTAGAAGCAAAGCCCCCGTGCTGTACTCCGTACCGTACTGTCCACCCCCTCGTACCGCACTCCGTACCGTACTGACCACAGATTACCGTTCTTCGTACCGTAGGGTACGGTACGGAGTATGGTACGACCCATATTAAAGCCGTAATACGGCCCGTACTAATGCATTTTAGCCAGGGAATAATGCCGTACCGTATTGCGTACTGCGTCAGAATGTAGGGTACGGACACTCGTATTGGATATGCGCTGTACCGTACCCCGTACCGTAGACTACGGTTCGCAGTACGGTACGGGCGTCCAAGTATAAACCCAAGTAAGCACTCTGGTAAGACCGGCTAGCCCGGAGCTCGAGGAGGCAGCGCAAACTTGAACTTAAGTACTAGGCTAGTATAAGTCAGACTCTAGGCCGTCCTAGGCCTAAACAATACCCTCCCCTTAGGCCTACGGACCGTTCTTACAGGCATGGGCAGGTGGCTGCAGTGGTACAGGTTCTTGTCTGCGTGATGGTGCCACATGCGCCACATGTGTCCGGGCACGGGCCGCTGTTGACCCAATCGCCCCATTGGTACGTGCAGGTTCCTAAAATTGATCATTTTGAAATTAAACTTTATCTACGTGATTTTTTTAAAGGAAAATGTCTTTATCTGTAAAATTCTTCCTTTTACAAATTAAAAAAAAACTTGAAAAAACTTTCCGAATTTGAACTCAGCAGACCGAATCCAAAAACCTTTACAATACAATAATTTATGTCTGCACAAATTTATGCATATAATCTTACCTCCGCCTGCTGGTGGTCCACCAGGCCCGCCAGGACCTCCGGGACCGCCGGGACTTCCTGGCGGTGGTTCTGCGGGAGGTCCTCCTGGTCCTCCAGGCCCGCCCGGCCCACCAGGACCTCCGGGCGTTCCGGGTGGCGGTGTAACTCCAGCTGGGGGTCCGCCAGGACCGCCTGGCCCATTGGGACCTCCAGGGCCGCCTGGCCCACCAGGAGTGCCCGGTGGCGGCGTCACGCCGGCTGGCGGTCCACCCGGTCCACCAGGACCGCCGGGCCCGTTGGGACCCCCAGGGCCGCCCGGTCCACCGGGCGTTCCCGGTGCAGGTGTTACGCCAGTTCCGGGTGGCAGCGTGTTGGTGCCGGTGCTCGGTGGCGCAGGAGTCGGGTTCTTGTCGCCTTGCTGAAATAGTGTAGGTTCGGATTCACATTTTTTTAAATTATGTACGTAAAAATGATTTCTTAAAACTACTTCAAAATCAACAGTGGTCTTTTGTAGATTTTAATTATATTTTTAAAACTTGGTAGGCAGGCTTGCAATAGTCTGTTTTACGCATATGTCAAACTTTTCAATGTTTTCGGTGAAGATTATTAAAGCTTATATTGTAAAATTTAATAAAAAATTAAAAGTAAATAATAGCTTGATATTTATTAGAAAATCTAAAATTTTTATGGGATCTGGTGATTTAGTATCCCTTATCTAATTATAATTTTTTCTTTAAATTTTTTTAGACATAGATGTACCTCCTTCATATGTCTCTTATCAGACTTGACCATTGCGCTGTATATCCACTTACGTCTGCGCAGAGAATCGTGCCGCTGATGTCCATTGACGTGTAGGGCGCGCAACAGGACTTGCGAGGGTATGCGCACGGGACTCGATTGCATGGCACGGTTCGCGTCATTGGACCGCTAAATGAATGGACCGTTGATGATGTTTTGCGCACAACATGCGCAGTCTTTGCATGAGTGCACGAGCATGATGCTGTTCGTACCTGCACGGGCACGTAGCTGAGGTCAGACATTGGCGCGTTTGACTGATGGTGCCGCATGAACCGCAGGTGTCCGGACAAGGTCCACCGTTGACCCAGTCACCCCACTGATAGGTGCAAGCTAAACCAGTGGCGTTCCGCATAAGCTTTTGGAATTTGTTAGTCTGTCTTTAAGACTATGTAAAAATAAGGCGAAAGAGAAATGCTTTAAAGACCGAAATACATTGTGTTTTTAATGTCCGAAACGCTGACAATCGTTGAACGACAGTAATTGTTGGGCGAAACACAAATGTATTTTTAAGGACTTACTGCCTCCGCTTCCGGGTGGTGGCCCACCAGGGCCTCCAGGACCACCCGGTCCGTTGGGGCCACCAGGACCGCCCGGACCACCTGGTGTTCCTGGAGGTGGTGTCACTCCTGCGGGCGGCCCGCCAGGACCGCCTGGCCCGTTGGGACCGCCTGGCCCACCGGGTGTACCCGGAGGTGGAGTGACGCCCGGCGGTGGTCCACCAGGTCCACCAGGACCGCCCGGTCCGTTAGGGCCTCCTGGGCCGCCTGGCCCGCCGGGCATTCCTGGTGGAGGCGTAACGCCGGCTGGTGGTCCGCCTGGCCCACCGGGACCATTGGGGCCTCCAGGGCCACCTGGGCCGCCAGGAGTGCCTGGCGGAGGTGCAGGAGGCGGGTTAGGATCCTGAAAAGAAGCAGTTAATAAAAGGAACCGCAGCTTAGAACGTACCGTGCAAACGACTGCTCCGTTAACGTTCTTCGCAATGTACGGTGGGCAGCAGGATTTTCGCGGATATGCGCACGGGACGATGTTGCACGCCTCGGTCACGGTGGCAGGCCCACTAAAGGAGGTTGCATAAATATTGCAAGAATGCATACGGCGAAGTACTTACGGGCATGGGCAAGTCGCCGCAGTTGGGCACGTGCGCACTTTGGTCTCCTTTGCGCAAGCTCCGCATGTGTCCGAGCAGGCGACGGATATGCTCCACGCGGCCCAGGTCCCAACGCATGGCGCAGGTGTCGTGGCTAAACCGGGTTTTAGTAGAATTGAAAACAAGTTAAATTGTAACGTTCTTCTTGACAACGATACGTTTAATAAATTTTATTTGTTTTTTTATAAAAATTTGTAAATTCGAGCTCCTCAAGAAAATTTTTTATTTCCGTAAATTCAGGGACTCCTTGGAAGGTACTTACCAGGCGGTCCGCCAGGTCCACCCGGCCCACCCGGTCCTCCTGGTCCCCCAGGCCCGCCCGGTCCGCCAGGACCACCTGGAGATCCAGGCGGCGGCGTTGCTAAACCAAGTATTTACTAGTGGCATTTCTCAGGTCTCCGGTCTAGGAATGAAATACTTACTGGTCGGCCCTCCTGGTCCGCCAGGCCCGCCCGGTCCACCAGGACCGCCGGGTCCACCAGGCCCACCGGGGCTTCCAGGTGGTGGTGTTGCTAAAAACATTTCCGTTGGTTCGTCATTGTTCGAATGTGAAGTCATTTTTGCACTGGAGTTGGACACTTACTAGTCGGACCGCCAGGTCCTCCTGGTCCCCCTGGACCGCCGGGTCCCCCGGGCCCTCCGGGACCGCCCGGGCTTCCGGGTGGTGGCGTTGCTAAAACGGCCGATTAGTTTACTGGGATAATGAAACACTTATGGGCATCTTCAAACACTTCGCCGAAGGCCGTGTGGTAAAATACTTACTGGTCGGCCCGCCAGGTCCTCCTGGTCCGCCGGGACCACCCGGTCCGCCAGGACCTCCAGGCGAGCCAGGTGGCGGTGTAACTCCGGCTGGGGGCCCGCCAGGCCCACCTGGCCCGCCCGGTCCCCCAGGACCTCCGGGACCGCCGGGGCTTCCCGGTGGTGGCGTCGCTAAACAGCAGCTTGTTTGACCGGGATAGAAGAGCGTTAAGTGGTTTCCTTGTATTTGTAAAAACTAGTTTGTGTTTGTCCGCCCGAAAAAAGTTTTCGCTATCCATCCGTGTTTGGTACCGTTCGCTGGGCCATAAAAAGCTAATGGCGCGAAATACTTACTAGTTGGTCCGCCAGGTCCTCCTGGTCCCCCAGGACCGCCGGGCCCCCCAGGGCCGCCCGGTCCACCCGGTCCGCCAGGACCTCCAGGCGAGCCAGGTGGCGGCGTCGCTAAAGCGCGTATTTAAGTGGAGCTGGGTTCAGGATGGGGGAGGAGCACAATTTTGTGAAACACTTACTTGTTGGGCCGCCAGGTCCGCCGGGACCACCCGGTCCGCCAGGGCCACCCGGCCCGCCAGGACCTCCAGGCGATCCAGGTGGGGGTGTCGCTAAAGCGCGGGTTTAAATGTGGATGGGTTCGAGATGGGAGAGGGGGGCAATTTTGTGGAGTGATCGCCACACACTTACTTGTTGGCCCGCCAGGTCCGCCGGGGCCACCCGGTCCGCCAGGACCACCAGGCGCGCCAGGTGGCGGTGTGACTTCCGCTGGTGGTCCTCCAGGCCCACCTGGCCCACCCGGACCACCTGGTCCACCCGGACCACCGGGCGTACCAGGCGGTGGAGTTACTCCGGCAGGAGGCCCGCCAGGGCCACCTGGTCCACCAGGACCACCGGGCCCGCCAGGACCGCCGGGAGTCCCCGGAGGAGGAGGTGTGGCGCCGCCTATAATGCACGTCATTAGTGCCGAGCTTCTATGGGATTGCTTTTAGAGGTCCGGCGTTTTTGTTTGACCGGGGCCATACCTGCAGGCGGCGTTGGAGCTGGCGTTACACCGCCTGGAGGAGGTGTGGGTCCGCCTGGGGGTGTCGGTCCTGCTGGTGGCGTAGGGCCACCCGGTGGTGTAGGTCCTGCTGGTGTCGGAGCTGGAGTAGCCCCGCCCGGTGGTGTCGGACCGCCTGGAGGACCACCTTATACAGTAATCTTAGCCGTGCGACAGTGCACAGATCCCGTTAGGTAATTTACGGTATCGCCGATGGAAAAATCTACGCGCAATTTGTTGCGTACCTGGCGGAGTTAGCCCTCCCGGTGGAGTAGGTCCTGCTGGGGTTGGAGCTGGAGTAGCCCCGCCCGGTGGTGTTGCCCCTCCCGGTGGTGTCGGTCCTGCTGGAGGACCGCCTGGCGGAATGGGGCCACCTTATATAGTAATCTTTAGACCTTGCGTAAAGGGCATACACGGTTCATTTACTGTAGCGCCTATAGCGAATCGCTACGGGCTGCCTACCTGGCGGAGTCGGCCCTCCCGGCGGTGTTGGTCCTGCTGGAGTCGGAGCTGGAGTCGGCCCACCCGGTGGAGTTGCCCCTCCCGGTGGTGTCGGCCCTGCTGGAGTCGGGGCTGGTGTTGGGCCGCCCGGTGGCGTTGGACCGCCCGGAGGCGTGGGGCCACCTTATACAGTAGAATTTAGACCTTCCACGTAAGGGATTAGATGGTTCATTTACGGTAGCATTCACAGTAAATCGCTACTGGGAATTTTATTGCCTACCTGGTGGAGTTGGCCCTCCTGGCGGTGTCGGTCCTGCTGGAGTCGGGGCTGGAGTTGGCCCACCCGGTGGTGTTGGTGGCGCTGGCGTCGGCCCACCCGGTGGTGTAGGACCTGCTGGAGTGGGGGCTGGTGTTGGCCCACCCGGTGGTGTAGGTCCTGCTGGTGTCGGTGGCGCGGGTGTGGGGCCACCTGGTACGGTAAAGCATCAAATTTTATTTTGTCAACACTGGGAAATACAGTACCTAGCTGCGAACTAGCGCCGTAAGTAAGCTCCTTAACGCTACTTACTCTAACTGCTAATTTACTGTAACTAACAGTTTCAGTGTAAATGCGGGTTGGGTGCCGACAGAGCTCCGGCTGCTGAGTACAGTAAATGCTACCGTAGCAGTGGCGCATTTACTGTGTAAATGTGTGAGGGTGAAGCGAGCAAGCTTATAGCTAGTCGTCACTTTCGACATTCCTTATTGGGCGTCCCCAAACTTTAAATGAAAGTTTTCCGGGCAGTAAGACCGACAAAAGCGAACGGATCGGGCGATGGTGCTTACCCGGGGCGGGTGTTGGCGCTGCAGGCGTCGGACCTGCCGGAGTTGGGCCTGCAGGCGTTGGAGGAGCAGGCGTCGGTTCAGCCGGCGTTGGAGGAGCAGGCGTCGGTTCGGCCGGAGTTGGGCCTGCAGGCGTCGGTTCAGCCGGCGTTGGAGGAGCAGGCGTAGGTTCGGCCGGCGTTGGAGGAGCAGGCGTAGGTTCGGCCGGCGTTGGAGGAGCAGGCGTCGGTTCAGCCGGCGTAGGAGGAGCAGGCGTTGGTTCCGCCGGCGTTGGAGGAGCAGGCGTCGGTTCACCCGGTGTGGGTGGCGCAGGCGTCGGCTCCGCAGGCGGCTCCGGTGGTGGTGTCGGCGGCTCCGGAGGTGGCGTTGGTGGCTCCGGTGGTGGAGTCGGGGGCTCTGGTGGTGGAGTCGGTGGCTCTGGTGGTGGAGTCGGGGGCTCTGGTGGTGGAGTTGGCGGCTCCGGTGGTGGCGTTGGAGGCTCCGGTGGTGGAGTCGGCGGCTCCGGTGGTGGCGTTGGTGGCTCCGGTGGTGGCGTTGGTGGCTCCGGCGGTGGCGTTGGCGGCGGCGCTGGTGTCATTGGCTCCGTCGGTGGATCCGTTGCCACAGTCGTCGTCGGTGGTGGGGAAGCTAAAGGTTTGCGTTTTGTGGACTAGTGACTGTGTTATCGTGAACGCTCGTTTATCGTAGAAAAACTTTTACTCTTTTATATTTCATTGCCGACCAAGAATTGCATTTTTCGCAGCAATTCATGGAATCATTCCTTCATGATTACCGTAGGTCACCACAATGTTTATGGCACAAACTTTACTAACTGTATGTCCGTTTCTGCTGGTCCGTAAACTAACTCACTTTCGCAATAAAAGTCCTGTGTCACCGCCTTCCCATTGACAGTCCACACACCATCGTCGCCGCATTCCGCTTGGGCCTTGATCGGTCCGACGCCGTTGACGTATTGGTAGAACTAAAGCATATTAAAGGCTAATATGACCCGTATGCCATGCCGGTAGGACAAAATCGTGGCACTGACATGACTGTGCCACTAACTGCTACATACGTGTTGCACTTACGGTAATGTCTCCGGTCGGTCCGGGAAAGGTGAGCATGGTCGCTCCCTTGTCGTAGAGACCGTCGCATTTAATGTCGATCATGGAGCAGGTGGCAGTCGAAGAATCCGACGTTGAGACGGTTCCCTGTACCGCTCCGGGCGTGATCGGAGGTTGGCTTTGTAGCGGTGCACAGGTGGTCGAGCAACGCTGTAACGTATTTTTGCGACTATCTACCTACCTATTTGCAAATGCTGACTGCAGATTACAAAAAGCCTTTAAGGTTGCAATACAAAAAATTGTCGAACTATTACAGTGCATACTGTCGGACTTCCGACTTGCACTGCACGTAGTGACGAATCAATTGAACATGCACTAGAGGTGTGTCTGTCCTACTCGGAATTCGGATAGACCCATTTTTTCGGAAGTCAACTTCGGAAGGATCCTTTTATTCGGAACTTGGCAACGAGAAAACCGTCGAAGGTCGGAATCGGAATCAGAGGCACCCTGGCGAGTACCTGCGTATTTGCCAGAAACTAATCTAGGTCGTTTCTGATTGTCCTGTGTGTTGTTGCACCTTTGTTTTCAAGGAACTGCTCAAACAGTGCTAGTCTTGTTGAACGCGGTTTTTTGGCACTTCGAAATACTTGCCGAAAAACACTGATCTACTGAGTGCTCATCACAATCATGCATGCAAAATTGCTTTGTTTGCGCTCCTCTTTCGCATGAATACACCGATGTTGCGCATAGCTCCGCTATTGTCTCCGACATCATGCTCTCACTAGTTAACCGGAGCACGGAGACACCGGCTGAGCTAATAGACCGACAGACGCACCAACGTCATACGACAGGAACCGATCGTATGGACAATAGGATGCGAGGAACGCCTGGCATGCAACTGTGCAAACAAGACGAGCTGCACGAGGATCAAGCTCACGTGCTTCGTTAGGGAAGTTTAAGGGAGTACAGGGACCAAGCATCGTGTTTGCCTACGGTGTCTACGTAGACGGTCACGTAACTGTACGGCGCAACGTACTTAGTGTTGAATTCAATGGGTTAAGCGTGCTGCACTGGCGACCACTGAAACGTGGCCGGGTCATGGAGTGCTCGGACTGAACAGCCTCTGGGGAATATGCGGTTGTGCACGGATCTAACCAGCTCGGACAACACCTGGCTTAAGGGCTTATTGAACTGTAGACGGATTTAGGGAAGCATTCATATGCTCGGATTCGGCAAAGTCTGTCTACGTCGATCTTACAGACGCTCGGACGATGCTGGAAGACGCACTCACCTTTCGTCGCAGATGGATGTCGTTCGCAGGTTTCGCGAGAGGCACATAGTACTGGTTGATGTTGTCTTCCTAAATGCATAAAGGGATGAGAGCAAATCGAAATAACGCGAATATCCTGCAAAAATATCTCTTTGTTTTTCCCGCAAAAAAAACATTACCGGCATAGGTACGTCCGGGCGCGCCGCGCCACTTAATGGAAAGTTCGAGGTGTAATGGGTCAAATTACTGTACACTTGTTACCAAAGGGAAACGATGGAAGTTCGCTCACCTATTGTAATTGGAGGTGGTTTACAGTAATCGCTATAAGTACTGTAAGCTGCACGACAGTAATTTCGGGATGTTTTTTACTGTAAGAGCTAGAAGTACTGTAAATTGCGCAATAGCTATTATTCTCCATTTTTAAAACGCACCTGCCACAAACAACCTTCCCGTGCTCAAATTAAAATTTGACGGTAAGTAAAGGCTTGACAGAAAGACACTATTTTGGCGCACTTATGTGCATAACTTTGGGGTACCGCACGAAAATCACACCGGCCAAGCTAAAGGCTAAAGACAAACATCTTGTTAAACACACCTTATTGTCGTAGCCGAAGCTGTTGAGACTTCTCACTGCCCGGTTGAATATACTGACATAATTGGCGCTCGACGGCACGCTGAGAACGGCCGCCACTACCAGTGGACATAGCCACCGGATGAGCATGCTAGAATAAACCGGGCTCATCCTTGCTGGCATTATATAAGCACGCCTCATTCTGTTTGCACAGTCACGCGACTACATGGCGCTAGGGAGTGTAATACACGCCAAAGGGCAACGTCTGCGCCACCTGGCGCCCGCCGTCACCCGACAATGGCGCCGACGGTACAAAGGCGGTGGCTGCAGGCTGCAGCGCGCGTGACGTCGGAGACGACATAACTGAAGTGCTAGCTGGAGCGACGACTGTTGGCTCCGTCCGCTCCAGCAGGGATGTGCCGGGAAGCATGACGCGCCCAGCGTTGGATGGATAAGCGCGATGTTGTAGTGGAGTGTTTTGGTGGTATGACATGGGGCACGAGACACGCCGGGCGCTTCCAGAAGTCCTCTTGCAAAACATGATGGAATGAGAGGAAGTACCACCTGGAAGCGGACAATGGCGTCTCCCTGGAAGAGGTTGCAAATGCGCACACCTGCGGGTCTTGTCAACTACGACGGGTGCAGACTGGGTGCAGCAAGTGATCGCTGAAACATCCAACAGAGCGGTGAAACAGTTGCGTTTGTGCTCTTGTTCATATGACAAAACACTGTCATGGCTCGTGTCGGTAAAAACACAAAGCGTTAGTTGCATGTTCTTGTCCCGGGAAGTTATCCCTGATATTTTTGCTCCGTGCTTTACCGACGATAGTACCCGTGCGAGCTATCCGCGACAGACCCGTATCCAGACAGTCACTGAAGTTCATATGCGACCATCATCGTGTAACCTCAAAGTAACTGAGGTCATGTGCTGATTGTGCCATGTCAAATTCACTCCTGAGCCAGACCATCCTTCTGGAGCGAAGAACCAGCCATTTACTAAATACAAAATCATTTCCATCCGTTTGCGAAATTTTATGAAAGTAGGCAGTATTTTAGCAGGGTTTGCAGTGTACTGAAGTACTGGTCAATAAGATCGCTAAAAAGCTAAGACAAGAGACGCTAAAACGATGGCGAGTGTACATTGTTGAAAAATATGTCGTTTTCCATACGGAGAAGCACGTAACGAAGAGCGTATATCGCAGAGTGCGTTCTGCAAAAAAAGAAAACGACGTACAACATGAGGAAAAAAAGAAATGTTCTCGGGATCGGAGAAAGAGGGAAAGTTTATGCGCGTTGCGGCTTTGGAAGGAATCGGGTTAAGTGACGACTGAGCCGAAACACTTCATGCGCAATGCGCCGCTGTCGACGTTCTACCGTGAGGAGGAAGAGAATGGTTTGCGAGAATGTTAAAGTTGCCAGTGACGGGGAACTCGGTTCATGCCGGGAAGAGATGCTCTTCCACCATTTGCAAGTCATCCTTTAAGCGCTGCATGATGTTTTCTCGAGGGTCTAAATAGGGGCTGTCGGATAAAAGGGGAAGCCGCAATTGGCTGCGCATGTGCTGCTATTTCAGTACAATAGCGTTTTCTTGCTACCTGTACAGTAAGTTTATTGCATTCGGAAGCAACGTTTTACAGTAAGTCGCAAATACTTACTTGACAGAAAAGCGTCGATTAACACACGTGCGCATATTTTACTGTAAAAACAAGCATATCTCCAGCAACAATGGAAAGTCGTGAGATTGAAGTCTGAGCACGTCTGACGCTTCTCCGACTGCTCCTCAAAGTGCATGCGTGACTATCTCATCTCCGGCGGCTCCTCGGGATCAGGGTCGAAGTCGACGAGGTGGTAGGCGCCATATGGCGCAGAGAATAATCTCGTCTCGTCGCTGTCTTTTACTTTCTGGAACCGGTTATTTTTATTTTTGAAAAATACAGTGCTACTTTCAATTGTCGTGCAAGCACGAAAATCGCATCTGCCAAGTGGGGGTTACCCAAACTTTAAGGGAAATAACAAAACGGTGCAAGTGATATTCCATGAAAACTTTCCATAAATCTGTGGAAATGCGCGAAATCCAGCGGCGTAGACAAAAACACAGAATTACTGCAAATTCATGAAGAAACCTATCCGTGAATGCGCCATGAGAGCCCGACTTACGGTAAAGCCAAGGACCTACTTGAAGAAAACAGAACAATGAGAGCAACGGTTCATGCACACAATCATGAGAAATCGTCCACGCGACTGCTCTCGGTGTTCCATTTCATCATGTGTGCTTGGCTCCAGGCGAGATCGCGGCTCTTAGGTCGACGAGAGCTCACATCAAACAACAACATGAAGAGCCTCGATGGCTGGACACACAGGTTTATCGGCGAGGCCCCCAAGTATTCATGAAGCCAGAAAGTGTTCCGTGTGCAAAATGGGTGTGGGCACTTACCGATGTTTTGCCTAATACCAAAGTCGCATCTTTCCGGATCCGTGAGCGCTTCGTGGACCGCGCAAATGTAAGTCCTCTTGGCTCATGGCCCATTGGGTCTACTTGCACGTAATCTCCAAAGTATTCGACCTTCGTGGACCTCGGTAACTTGTCTGCTGCCTTGGATATCCGGCCACCCAACGTTCTCGGACCTCGATACCGCCTGGGCTCCTAGCGTGGACATGATGAATTTTTGCGCGAATGAGTCTGTCAAGGCAATGATCAAGAATTCGACTGTTCTCCGGAAGCTTTTTTTGCCACCACATTCAGCAATTAGCCGCCTGTGTTATCTCGCACAGAGGGAAGAGAGCGAAGGCCAATTACGCGTTAGGGCATCAACTCTCATAAGCGGCTCCGCAAAACCTAGTCTAATGTCGGAGAAAAGCTAAGAATAACGGAGGGAGAATGCGTTTCTGTCGCATTTGCTCCATGGTATCCGCACCGCACTCCGTGCCGTACTGAACTCCTACGTGCAGCTCCCCGTACTTACGAGGAACGGTAAGGAGTACTGTACGGGCCGGGCCGGTACGGGATGCACTAGTCCCGCCATATTACGAGAACTGCAAGGACTGCCCCGTATAGGCTTGGCGTAGCTAGTGGACGCTAAAAATCGGCAAGTAGCCGTACCGTACACAACCCTGTGCGGGGGCCCGGGGCTGGGGGCTGGGGGCCGGCCCCCGGAAGTTCCATTTATTGCGTCCAGCTTTATTGCGTCCGGCTTTTTTGCGTCCCGCAAAATGCGTCCGGCTTTTTTGCGTCCAGCTTTTTTGCGTCCGGCTTTTTTGCGTCCGGCTTAAATGCGTCCTTTAATGCGTCCGGCTTTTTTGCGTCCAACTTTTTTGCGTCCGGCTTTTTTGCGTCCGGCTTAAATGCGTCCATTAATGCGTCCGGCTTTTTTGCGTCCAACTTT
>JNEY01000198.1:101508-126085 GCA_020875895.1 Aphelenchus avenae
AAGGCATTGTTCGAGAACAAGGAGCTAATCCACGAAGTCGAGGTTGATGAAGTTACCAGCTGCACGCACGACGTACGACAGATTCGGTTCCGACTACCTCATGCCGACATGACTTCCGGTATTCTGCCGGGCAAGCACGTGAAGGTGTCCGAGCAGGTAAGCAGCAACGGACTCTCAGTGCCAACACATTGCTTCAGCTCAACGACAAGCTCCTATCCCGGTTCTATTCTCCTGTCTCCGACCCAAACATGCAAGGGTTCTTCGAGATCGTCTTCAAAGTGTACCCGGTTAGCGAGTCGGATCCGCTTCTTGGCATCTTCTCCCGCTACATGGGTAGCCGTAAGAAAGGTATTAATCGATGCATCAATTTGCCTTATAGCCAGTTTCGGCTTCAGGTGACCGAGTAAAGATTGCGGGACCTTTCGGGGCGCTTGCCTACAAGGGTCACGGTCGTTTCGAGAATCTCAAGGGCGAAGTCAAAAGCTACAGGAAGATCGGGATGATTGCTGGCGGCACCCGAATCACGCCCTTGGTTCAGCTCATTCGTTTGAAAAATTTCCTAAATTTTTCAAATTTTGTAAAGTTCGAATATTGCTTCCATGTCGTTTATTTGGTCACTTACATGCTTTTTGGATGTACTGCGGGTGCTTTCAGAAAGATTTCCGGGAAATCGAGGGGTGAATCCCACCCCGGAGTGGTTAGCTGAGTCGAATGTTTCGGGTTTTTTTGGCAAATTTCGAGCATTATTCTCATTTAAATTGATTCTTTGGCTGCGTGGCACTTACCAGCGATACTGTGATTGCCTTTAGGTAATGGTAGGCCGCTTGGAACATGCACTGGAATGATTCATAATCTTCCGGAATTTTTTCACATTTTTTCTGCTTTTCCGGAAAAATTTCCGGAAAATTTTCCGTCACATTTTTTCCGGAAAAATAAACAACTCTAACGCCTACTAGTACTTTGACTTGTACGAATAAATAATGGCATGCTTTCCGCTGTTGCCTTTTCTATGGGTATAGCCACTCAGTTCAAGCAAATTCCAGAAAGTACTCGGTTCAAGGAGTCGTCATTAGCTAGAGGAACAAGAATGCAGTTCCATTTATTTACGTCATGCGACGTGACGACCAGGTGACGAAACAAGCAGCGTGAGAAATCAGCAGTCGTAATCGAAGTCAAATATACAAGAGAGATCAAATTGCTTCAAGGCACGCTTAAATGAAGAGAAAATGGGCTTGGATCGAATGCGTGCAGGCAACTCCCGGTATAACAATGCGGAACGAATGGCAAACGAATTGCAATTTGCAAATTTACGAATTGGCAAAAAAATGGCAACATAATTCGTGGGCACGGAAAGTACAAGGGATGCGTAAGCCTCGGCGAAGCAAGAGGCCAGATTTTACAGCATTTCTACCGAGAAGCAAGTTATGGGTAAAAAATGTCACTGCAATCATCGTCGGACGTCAGCACGGCGCCTATAGTTTTGCGAGGCACAGCATCATGGGCGTAGTCATCACATTACCGCTCTCGCCTACGACGACCCCATCGTCCGTAACGTCTTCGAGGTTCGAGAAGAAGTCCATGTCCGTTTGCGCAGTGCCAAGCCGTTCGTTCGTTCGCCGCGTGTCTGCCGCGCGGCGCTTAGTGGAGCCGTGCAGGATGGGCTCGTCGAAGCTGAGCTTCACCTACTCGCCGGTGAACGAGGAGATGTTGACGACTGCGCCCAGTAGCGCCTCCCTCAGCAACCAGTCGATGGGCGTGATGGAGGTCGGAGCCCTCGCGGTGGAAGTGCTTGTGCGGCTTGTCGCGCACGACGAGCATGATGGAGCTGCCGTCGGCGAGCTCGAAGTCCCACTCGGTGCCGACGAGACAGCCCGGCGGCAGCCACATGGAGAGCGTCTCGGAGACGTCGGGCCTGAAAGCGGTGCGGTTTATATGTCGAATAACTCCGCCTTGCTGCAGTTATTCTGATCCTCTGGTCCATTCTAGGGACGATACCCTGGTATCCACCGGGACACCTCCGTACCGCACTCCGTACCGCACTGAGCCCCAGCCATTTCAAGGGCCAGTACAGGGGTCCGTACCGTACTGGCGCAGGACGGAGTACGGCACAGCAACATTCACTGACTAAAAATACACTGGTACGGGCCGTAGTACGGATTTAATACGGACCGCACCGTTCTCCACGGTATGGAATACGGTACTTGGTGGTCAGTATGGTACGGAGTGCGGTACGGTGGGTTTCAATACGGTATGGAGTACAGTATGGAGTACAGGTACTATTGCCTACCTTTCGGCACAAATCCACTGTCCGCTCGACGAGGCACTGGATCCGAATTCTGACGGATGTGGAAAAGTCCGGGTCTAATGTTTTCGCTCGGATTTGCCGGACAATGTCTGCGATGAGCTCGCGGCTGTCGAGGAGCTGCGAGCCGGAACCTGCGGAGCGGATTTCGCGCTGGGGGCGGCCACAGTTGAGATCGATCCCGCTTGCGTACCTGGAATAAACCGGTACGTACGTAAAATGTGAAATAGCCAAGGCAGCGATGAGCAGGAAGTACACTTACGATAAATGACAAAGTTCCGTTCTTATTTACCGTTCTAGTATTCACGAATCGAACGGTTATGGAAAGTACGTATTTACGATGCGGTGCGATCCACAACACAGTAGTGTGGCACAATAAGACCAAGGCTGCCGTACCGTACTGACCTCTTCGCGACCTGCTACTTCAGTAGCGGTGTAGCAACTTCAATGTTGCGGTGCGGCTCGAAGCATGGCTCAACACGGCATCAGTACGAGACAGCGTCGACGGCGTACAGAGCTCACCTCGCCGCAACGAGTACGACAAGGCCGAACGGACCGTGCCCGATACTGCTTCATGCTGGTCGATACTAAGTTAGAGATTGGCAAATACCCCGCGTACCAAAACGGCCGTACAGCAAACCGAAGCCGTTCCGCGCACTGTACGGCCCGTACAAAATCCGTCACTGTGTACATCAGATTCTACCAGGGATGGGGGATTCTAAAATCAAACCGAGACCGAGAGTGCGAAAATCTACCGAGACCGAGACCACCAAAATACATCGAGACTCTCGGCTTTCCGAGACCGAAACCGAGGCTCGGTGCCATCCCTGGCTTCTAACAGAGAGTTCGTAGCGCACTTAGCTGCGCGTCCCCGTCGAGCATCAATAGGTCGGTAAAGTGGTCGGTACCTTTATAGCCCTTCATTCTGGTGCGGTGCGTCGAATTCACATTGTTTTTACCAGGGCTGGGCGCAATTTTTCTGGGTGTCAGGCCAAGCACCAGGACCCAGAGCCGCGGGATCAAAGAGTCAGGTCTAGTATCTGTGGAACAGGGTCATCATCCCAGTGTTGAGCAGCCTACTGAAACGCTCACCTAGTTCACGGCGCCATTCGACTGAAGGCATTGTGCCTTCGCAGGTCCAGACGCTTCCCGTAACGGCGCGTTCTTCACTTTAACGAGGACCGTTGGCAGCTTCTCCATCGAATCGGTGCCTCACCTCTCCGATTGCTCCTCCGACAGGTAGCAGTGCTCCAAACGTCGTCCGACGACAGATCCCAGGCGACCTGAGGGTCCTAAAGTTTCGGATTAGTGGATGATTTGTCGACTTGCCATGAGAGTCGTACGTACGGGACGCCTTACCCCATCGTTCCAAAAAGTCGACGACTGCTTCCTGGCCTCGCCTCCTCCGCCTCCGTTCGAAGCATCCACAGAATGAACAGACGAGCCGCCAAACAAGTTCTAAAATATTTTATCACCGATGACCATATTCGTCCCTGATTGCCGTCTTCACAAAAACCGCGGAAGAGCTTACCTTTCCCTTCGCGACAGTGACATGCTGAGGAGGATCTCCTGGACCGATGCAAACCTCAGACACGCGGCAGGCGAGTTAAGCGCCGATGCTGAGTCCATTCGCTGGATTCGGAGCCGAGATCGAGTGTAGAGAGGTTCCATTCGCCGGCACCGGTTTGGTCTAAACAGAACATATAAGAACGGACTGAATGTGCAAAGCTAAAAGGCGTGTACCAACGCTAGCCTAGCCTAGCGGCTTTCTATGCATCTGCCTTCTCAATGTTGCCGAACTTTACTTAGTAGCCAGTCTCAAGAAACGACGATTACCGGACTAGAATTTTTATGCGCTTCTTTTTGGTCCTGTTGTCCGAAGCCTGAGCCTGGGATTTTAGGCGTGTAAGGCTAAGCATCAAAATACACTCTGAGCATGAGCCTGAGCGTGTACTAGGGAGGTTAAGTATCGTGCTAAAAGGTTTCTCCTCTAGTCTGAGTCCGGAACGTCTTCGTCAGCGAATGACTGGAATTTACGGCACGGAAGTAACACTTACATTTTATACGGCACGCCGATATGGCCGCCGTTTCGACGGCCATAAGAGCCCGCTCGAATACGCATGCCATCCGGACGAAGAAGCGCTGTAGTCGAACGTTCTCCGGGGAAAATCGCCCTAGGACACACGGTGCGCATGCTCCTCCTCTGCAGCCTCCCGGCTGCCGGTCAGGGACCATGTTGAGCGAACGCAGCGCGGGAAATAAGACTGAAGGGGAACTTGTGGCCTCGGGTCAGAAAAAAAATCTGCGTGAGGTTAGGCTCAACAGACCTGCTCTCTAGACCAGCAAGTTCCAGTTTTGATTCGCTTCTTCTTCCTACCAGAGGCGGACAAACACCGATGTTTTTCGACTAACAATACCCCGAGCGCTCTAATACAACTCTCTACTAATACCGTGCTTTGCAATTATAGGAGCTCGAAGCAAAATCGATGCAAGAAAAGAGTCGGAAGACAGCGGCTAGAAACAGAGTAATAGGTAGAGAAACGTTAATTGTATGCTATTTCCACGTTGAACGCACGAAAAACGTCCGTTGAAGTCGATTTGCAGCGCGTTAAAATTTGGACCGAATCAACGCTTGTGCAACACAATTTTCTGCAAACAAGCGGACAAGTTTGCGCGTCGTTTGCACTCCAACAACGTGTAAACACGGCCGACGGAAAACATCGTTACGGAAGTCAAGCGGCGGACTCAGCCGCTTGCGCCCGTCGGCGACGGGCCGTCGCCCGACGGCGGGCCAGAATCGCTGGCTTACGCCTACCTCCAACTCATGCGAGTCATGGCTATGACAAGAAGTGTCAGCGTCTGTCCGGTCGCTTGTTTTTTCAAACAAGGCTTTACCGAATGTGTGTTAACCTCTCAGGATTGTCACGTGGACACATTAAGCAGTTTTTAGAGACTAAAGACCAGGCAGTAAAATTATCAACTTAATTTTAAAATTAAATTTAAACTAATTTATTTAAATTTAATTATTTAAAACTTGGGCCGAATGACACTTGTGCAAGACGCATTCGCTGTAAACAAGCGGACAAGTTTGCGCGTCGTTTGCACTCGAACAACGCGTAAACACAAAGATGGAAAACAGCGTCGCAATGAACCAAGCGGCGGACGCGGCCGCTGCGCCCGACATCGACGGCGGTCGAACTGCGTCGGGCCAGTTCACTGGCTTGCGCTTCCCTCCCACCCACGCGAGTCATTGATATGACAAGAAGTTTTATTGTCTATCAGGACGCCTGTTTCCCCAACGACGCTTGGCCGACTTTTCGTGTTAATCTTAAAGTATTGTCGTGCGGGCACATTAAGCAGTCCTTAGCGACTAAAGACCCTTCTTAATTGCAATGGCGGTGAGCCATTTCTACCCGTTATTTGCGCTGCTTTCCCAGATTATGATCGCATCTCAGACCCGTGTGCGTGCGTAAAGTGCGACACCTGCAGCCGCAGCACGAGCGAATGCGTATGCAACTCCGAGTGAGCAATGGACGCTGTCACTTGTACCTTTGCATAATCTACCTATTATGTGGCTTTGTATAGGTCCTTATGCAACCCTGTTGAAGAATCGATGTATTTTAGACCAAAATCCTATCGATGCAGAGGGATTCCGGGAACACGCATGTCGTCGGGTTTCTCACATTGCACTCTTTTCTCGCACTTTATTACTACGAAAAAAGCAAATCCTTGCTGCTTTGTGGGAACCCGCAGATTGAGCCTGTTGTCTTTCCAAGATTTGCGCTTGGGGCAACTTCGAGTAGGAACTGTGCGCTTTGTCCAGTTAACAACCGGAGAGTCAGCAAGGCGCTGGTGGGTTTGTCCACTAGTGAGAATAGAGGTCGTGGTCCAGTAGCTCATCCAAAAATTATGTATTCACCTTGTCCACTATAGTGGATATCCTGGGAAACCTATAGACGCACCACCGCAAATCCGCTTTACTATGCAAATCAGTAATGACCAAAAACAACGATGATAGTATAATTTGCTCGGTCCCAACGGGCGCCTATTTTTCGCGCTCGAGGACGACCACCCACTCGTTGTGCTTCGTTGCGTGAACAGGTCCACCGGGCCGGCTGAATGCGCATGATGCGGAACGGCGCACCCTCGTGCTTCTTCGAGGTCATGAGGTAGAGGTCCGCGAGGTTCTCCGTCGCCGCCTGCGGGTCGCACCAGACGTATACCAGGCGCTTCATGTGCGAGAGCTAAAACCGGAAAAGTGGGGAATAACGGAGATTGAGAGTCCCAAAACTGAGCTCATTTTTGTGTCCGGGAGTGATCACATTTTCTGCGGTCACACCTGTCAATGGCGCTCCGAGACCACACTGTCCATTGCGGTACGGGACCACATTCCATTGCGGTCAGGAGCCTCACATTCCACTGCTGTCCGGGAGTGACCACACTATCCACGGCGGTCCGGGATCACACTGACCGTTGTGGTCCGGGACCGCACTGTCCATTGGGGTCCGGGAGCACACTGTCCATTGCGTGCGGGCCCACACAGTCCATTGGGGCCTGGGATCATACTCCGTTGCGGTCAGGGGCCTCACAGTGACCATACTGTCCACGGCGGTCCGAGAGAAACACTGTCCACGGCGGTCTGGGAGCACACTGTCCACTGCGGTCCGGGACCACACTGACGGTTGTGGACCGGGACCACACTGTCCGGCGGTCCGACCTCACTGACCGTTGCGGTCCGGGACCACATTCCATTGCGGCCACGTTCCACTGCCGTCCGGGAGTGACCATGCTGTCCAGGGCGGTCCGGGATCACACTGACCGTTGCGGTCCGGGACCACACTGACCGTTGCGGTCCGGGACCACATTCCATTGCGGTCACGTTCCACTGCCGTCCGGGAGTGACCACACTGTCCACGGCGCTCCGGGATCTCACTCACACCGTTGCGGTCCGGGACCACACTGTCCATTGCGGTCGGGGCCCACACTGTCCACTGGGACCCGGGACCACATTCCGTTGCGGTCAGGGGCCTCACAGTGACCATACTGTCCACGGCGGTCCGCGAGAACACTGTCCACGGCGCTCCGGGATCTCACTCACCGTTGCGGTCCGGGACCACAATGACCGTTGTGGTCCGGAACCGCACTGTCCATTGGGGTCCGGGACCACACCTTCCATTGCGGCGCGGGACCACATTCCATTGCGGTCAGGAGCCTCACATTCCACTTCTGTCCGGGTGACCACACTGTCCATGGCGGTCCGGGATCACAGTGTCCATTGCGGTCCGGGCCCATACTGTCCACAGCGGTCCGAGTCCACACTTTCCATTGCGGACCGAGACCACATTCCACTGAGGTCAGGGGCCACACTGTCCATTGCGGCCGCGGACCACACTGTCCACTGCGGGCCAGGACCACACTGCCCGTTGCGGCCTGGGAGTGGCCATACTGTCCATTGCGGTCCGCGACCTCACTGTCCACTGCGGGCCGGGACCGCACTGTCCATTGCGGCCCGGGACCCACTGTCCATGCGATCCGGGACTACACTGTTCATTGCGCTGCGGGGCCGCACCTTCCATTGCGGTCCGGGAGTAACCACACATTCCATTTCGGTCAGGTGGATACTGGGCAGTGTTTTCCCGGTTCCACCTTTTTTTGATGGGTTCCAGGGTTCCGGTTCCATAGGGACCCTTAGGGGTTCCGTGGGAACCCCTCGGACGGGGTTCCAGTCCGGGAAAACACTGATACTGGGCCACCAATCCCAAACATCTTGTCCACCGGGCTTCCTTCCACGAGTTCACTTTAGCCGTCGGAGCTAGAACGGACCTCTATGGACTCTCTTCCATGGGGCTACGTTAGCCAATGTACCATGGAGCTACGTTATTCAAGGGACCGCTTGGTGGTGGCAAAGATTTGACATCACATCATTATATAGTTCTGCACCTTGTTCGCGATGACGCCATAGGTCCTGTCGGCGCAGTCGATGCCGCATCGACGCATGTTCGCAAGGAGTGTAGATGCCGTCCAACTGGTCTCGTCGTTCTTCTGCTTGAGCAGCTCCTCGTAGGACTTGTCCGAAAGAGGAGTGACTAGCTCTTGTGCAGACTTTGGACGTTCCAGCGGAGCGGTGTCTGCCTAAAATTCCCGGTATGAGGTGTATAATCAACCGAAAAGCGAGTTCAGATCGAGAACTCATTACTTGCTCAGAAGGTGAGACACTCGAATAAGGTTCTAGTTTGCGATAATTAGGAGCCTACACTAAAACTCGTTAAAATGCTCTGATGACGCTGGAGTGTTCGGGAAGCATGGAAAAAAAAGAAATAGAAATAAAGCGAGGCTTTGCATTAACTTCTTCCCCATCGGATAGTTCACGTAATTCGGGAGATTCTTGATATGAATGCGACATGATTCCTCAGGAGTACCGGCTTCTAGAATGCGGTATTAGCGCCAGTCAAAACACTAAAAACACGTACTTTCGTCCTGTCTTTCGCCGACCGTTTCCCTGGGCACATCTTCGGCCGTCGGCTCCGCTTCATCCTGTCTTTCGAGATATTCTCTTCAGCGGCAGACATGTCTGAAATACAAGCTCTTAATTTTGTCTTCACTATGTTGGCCATTCGCAATGTGGTAAAAACATACGGCGGTGGAAACACACGGCGTATTTGCGCAAAACACAAGCCTTGGCGTTGTGTCGCAGTGTCTCTTCGAAGTCTCTGATGGGGAAACTTGGCTTGTGTTTGCGGTGTCGCAGTAAAATACACAAGCTCAATTTGGCAAGGAAAAGGAAATGCAGTCGCAGAAGATTATCATACATGAGCAATGTGGTCAACCATAATTGTCTAACCAGTAAAAGTTGCAGTAAAACCACGTAGTGTATTTGTGCAAGCTAGCATTGTAAAACACGCACAATTTGAGCTTAAGCAGTAGAGCTATAGAAAATTTAATTAGACGCAGCGGTACCGCACGCAATTTTCACTAGCACAAGCGCCTAAAACGTCCGCTATTTTGGCGGTCACACGCACACTATGGATAACGTAGGAAGACGGGGTAAGGTGTTACATCACTTAAGGATGTCGCATGAAGCTCATGAAAGACGGAAGTTACTCCTCGTCTGAGAGACAGTTTAACGTCTCTTTCTCAATCTAAAGTCGCACTCCATAAAATGTGGATCGGTACGCATTTTACTTGGGCCAAACTGCACAGAGGACGACATATCACTGCAATAAATGATTTGGTGATGGGGCCTTTAGCAGTGGGGTAACATCACGGATCTGGGATATATGGGAGGGCATGCAGGGCTAAATGACGAAGAGACAATGTGTGGGGACAATAGAGAACCTAATCATCGGTAAAGAAGGAGGGGTGAATCAGGACCAAACAAAGAGGGGCGAGATTTGCGCTTGGGCGGCCACGCGGCGGCAGGCGTCGACGTCGAGGCGCTGGTGCCCGGCTGCGGCGACTTGGGCGGGCTGGCGGCGGCCTAAATCATGTGCGTGAGCATCGCTGTCAGCGAAAAAGCCAGGGAAAACGCATACTCGGGTTGGGTTTCCGTTGGTTAGTGGGCGGAATATCAGGTATTTGCAGTCCAAAAATAGTCTCTTCGGATTACCAAGGACAACCGTGTCCCTATGCCGGCCTTAAGTGGGCCCTTGAGGTCGGCTTCGGCCCTATGCCGGCCTTAGGTGAGCTCTTGTGTTCAGCATTGTCTGAAGTGCCTTTATGGGCTTAAGCTGGGCTGATTTGCATCAGGGATGGGCAGGTCCTGGTCCTGTAATCATGGGCGTCCATGTCCTGGTCAATGGTTGAACCTAGGCCTCCCGTCATGTCCTGTAAAGTGGGCCTCGTGGCGGCCTACCATGGCACCCTCCCGGGCAAGTGGGAATCCAGGAATGCAGTTAAGTGTTGTACTCGGCTTATAGCGAGCTTGCAGCGGTTTTAGTGGCGCGCATCGGGGGCTACCTTGGGGCTCTTCGGCGACGACGTGGACGGGCCCGCGGCCTCCTCGTCGGCGACCGGCCCGGTGACCGTCTTCGGCGGACGTCCGCGGTCGCGCTTGGCACCGTCGCTTGCGGTGGTGGTCTTCGACGCGGTCTTCTTCAACGACGAGCCGCCGGCCTTGGGCGGCCGCTCGCGGCCCCTCTTCTTCGGCGGCGGCGACGACGAGGCGCTGGTGCCCGGCTTCGGCGACTTGGGCGGGCTTGCGGCGGCCTAAATCATGTGGGTGAGTATCGCTATCAGTGACAAGGATAGGAAAAGGCATGCATGATGTTGGGTTTCCGCTTTGTTTAGTGGGAAATATCAGGCATCGTGGGGTAAACATAGTCTCTTTCGCAATACGGTGAACAACTTTGGCCCCATGCTCTTGGGCTCAGCATTGCCTAGAGTGTCTTTATGGGCTAATACTAGGCTTGTTTTTGAAACAGAGAGGTGCAGGTCCTGGGTTCTGGTCCTGCTCCAGGTTTAAACGTAGGCCTCCCGTTGCGTGCACCTGGCGGTGGTCCGCGTAAGGTGGGCCTGGCGGCGGTCTACGATGGCACCGTCCCGGGCAAGTGTGAACCCAGGAACCTCAGCTAATACCTAACTGTACTGGGATTATAGTAGCCTCCTACAAGTCTAAGTCTTGGTATCGTCTACCCTCTAATGTTGGCCGCATAGCTTACAGCGTTCAATCGGGCCCGAGTGCCGCTTATGAAGGGATCGGTGCGCCTTTCTGCTGTTCTCATCTTAGTCTGGTTAAGCCGACCTGGCGTCTACCTTTGTAGGGCTTCACAGAAGTTCTCTTTAGCTACACTCGGCGTGGCAGTCTTGCGATTATATCGGGTCTGCACTGGGGCTCGCCTGGCTAATGATGACCGACCTTCACCCCACGCAGGGCGATGACTGAGTGTTTCCTTTTTCTGCGATGGCTTGCGACTGACAACCCTGCAATTATGTAGGAGCGTACCAGGACTGGGCAGGTCCTGGGGGTATAGGTCGCGGTTCTGGTACTCGGGAAAGATGTACCCACCCCTGGGAACCGTGGGCTCTTAGCCTTGCGATTTCTCGAAGCTTACCTTGGGGCTCTTCGGCGAGGCGTCGCGCTTCTTCGGCGACGACGTGGGACTCTTCGGCGGGCTGCCCCTCATGCGCTTCGCCGACGTGGACGGGCCCGCGGCGTCGTCGACGGCGACCGGCCCGGTGACGGACTTCCGCGGACGGCCGCGGCCACGACCGCCGCTCGGCTTAGGAGTGGCTTTCTTCGGCGATGAGCCGCCGGTCTTCGGCGGGCGACCACGGCCCCGTTTCGCGCCCGATGGAGTGGCCTTCCTGAAAATGGGTAGGTTGAGGTCGAGGAGAAAAGAAAGTAGCAACTTACGGCTTGACGCTGCCGCCGACGGACTTCTTCGGCGGACGCCCGCGTCCACGCTTCGGGCTACCGGTGACGGTGAGCGACTTGCGAGGGCGACCGGCTCCCTGAAAGGTAGGGTTTAAAATCGTAAAATTTTAACTTTACATTAGCTCAATAGTTGATTATCTTCATTAAATCAATTTTTGCGCTAAACAAATTTTAATGTTTTATTTAATTTAATTTTAACGCTAAATAAACGAAATTGTTACTAGGCAGTTTAAATTTTGGCACTTTTGACTGCTTTACAGCAGTGGCTTGCTCACTAGTGGTCCTCTTCGCGTCCGCTTCGCTAGTGCTCCACGCCAATACTCCTACGCTCCGGTTCCTCGCGAGTGCATACCCTGCAGAGCAGTGCTCTTCCTACCCTTAGACCACTGTCTCACTTGTTCTCCTCCTTGTACTTGCCTAGCTGCTCCTCATCAGTGTTTCAACCACTCCTTCTCAACTCTCCTCGTTCATCATGGCTCTACCACTACTCCTCCCTCAGCAAAGCTCCTCCCTTTCTCCTCCTGACAAGTAGTACAACTCCTCGCTAAAGGCTCCTCACAAGGTCTTCTTACCGATTCAACCGAGGTGTGGGTAATGCCCCACAAAATTTTGTGCAGGATTTCGCGTCACTTAAGGAGCACTCCTCCACACATAGTCATCCTTACCTTGGAGACCTTCTTGCGGCCGCGGTTGTCCTTGAACTCCGGGCGCGCGATGTTGAGGCGCGCCGGCGGCTTGGACACGCGCCCAGCCTGGGTTTCCAGCGGCTCCGAGCGCACCACCTCCTTCGCGGACGGCTTGCCCGTCACCTTGTTCTTGTTGCGCAAGCCCGACGGGCGTCCGCGCTTGGCCTTCGACGGACCCGCACCGTCCGACTTGCTGGTGCTCTTCGTTGGGCGACCGCGCTTGGCATTCGACGGAGCCACACCGTCCGACTTGCTGGTGCTCTTCGGCGGGCGTCCGCGCTTGGCCTTCGACGGACCCGCACCGTCCGACTTGCTGGTGCTCTTCGGCGGGCGACCGCGCTTGGCCTTCGACGGACCCGCACCGTCCGACTTACTGCTGCTCTTCGGCGGGCGACCGCGCTTCTTCGGCGCTTGCGCGGGTTGCCTGGAAAAGAGGAAGCATCAGTTAGGGGAAATAACGCTGAGAGCCATGCTTGACCGAGAGCAAAAAGTTGGCGAATCACAGCGCAACCCAAATCCTTTCAGACCACACTGCTCATGACTGACTATCTCCACAATGAGGTCACTCCTCCAGACCAGCGCGAGGAGCGAGGAGCAGTCACCCGAGTGCTTCCAATCTCGAGTAGCGCCCCGCTAACCAGGATTTCCTCCAAGCAGAGAGCTCTCGCGGAAGTGGACCAACTTAACGCCAGGCCTGGGGCACATTTATTATGGGTACGAGGGCCAGGACCTAGACCCCCAGGACCGGACCAGGACCTGCACAGCCTCTTCGACACAAGCAGGCAAGCCAGCGTCGCGTGAGACGCCCGCAGCACACTCACTTAACGCGTGAACTCTCCAAATTTAGCAGCTCCTCTCGTACGGCCGGGGACGCAATCCTCGCCTTTATTTGTACCGCTCCATACGACTCAGTCCAAATGGCCAATGGACCGTCGCCACGGAGGCCCCTCCCTCGCTTACTCGCGCTGAGTGGTTTTGCTTCCTGCTCAACTAATGGTAGGATCACACGCGAAAGAAGAAGGCTACGGAGCGTTTCGATTTGGAACTCCAAGTGGCCAACAGCGTCCTCAAGAAAAGTCTTCATACTCCACTCACCAAACAAAGCTCGCTTCCTCAGTATGGAAATTTTCAGTTTCTATGTCTCTCGCTCCGACGGAAGAAACTTACTCCGTTGCGGCTTCCTGCGAGCTCATCTTGCTTCCAGAGGCGATTTAGACGATCGAGATCTGAAAGGGAAATTAGCGACGTCGTCTGAGGCACATCGCAAAAGTATCCCTTACGACAACAACCGCAAACATTCCAATCGCGCGCACATAAGCCTTAGGCATAATCTTTACTTCTCAGCGAACCGCAACTTTAACGAGAACGCATACATTGTGGAGATGAAAGTCTACAAGAGAGAACCGGAGATCACCGACCGATGAACAGCGGGGCAAGAGGAAGATACACGGCAAGTGAATGGGACAAGACCTAAATATATGCTGAACGTAGGGACTCTGAGAGGGGAAAGCAATTTAAGTGATAGTTTCGAATTTATCCGGAGGGCGAACGTTTTTGACTTGGGAACATTGTCCCATGGGAAAGCGCTTTACAAAAGACTTAAGGTCACTGTTCTGACTGAAGACTTGGACTTAAGGACACTGTTCCGGATTGTCTTTTTTGTGACTCTGGATGCCACGGACTTCAGGCAGCCTGCTGAAAAGACCAGGGACCAGCACCTGCCCGGGACTTGAAGATCCGAAATGCACTTGCTGAAATTTCCGTGAAAAAATACTGACACTTTGCTGCGAAATTTGGCTCAACTTAGGCCTCGTTATTGCACATATCTAAGAAAATTAAGCGTTTTAAACGCCACAAGCTACGTGGACCCCTTTTAAGTGGACAACGCACAAAAGTTTCCTTATGGCTTTTGGCTTGTGCAAAAGCGTTACCTGCACCCTTTCACTCAACTAGAGGGGGAAAACAAGATAGAGGGAAGGAATGAATGGAGAAACAATCGACACAAACGAGAACAACTTGGGACAGTTGGAACAATGACATCTAGACAATGATATGGTAGACGCGCAGAGATCGAGGACCCGCGTTCGGGAGCCATCTTTCGCAGCGCCCACTCAATCCTTGGCGTCCTCGATGCCGTTGGGCGTGATGGCGAAGGAGCACTCGCCCTCGGGCAGGCACGGCGAGTCGTAGATCTTGCACGTGCGGGTCTCGCCCTTGCCCTTGCGCAGGTAGAGCCTGAAACGTAGTAGGTAAAGAAGCAATCAGTAAAACAGCTTATCTGGGTACACTTGGCAATGTCACAGTAGGCCGTACTGTACCGTGTTCGGTACCGTTCTGCGTACCATACTTTACGGTGCGAAGAATGGTACGGCGCTGGACCAGTGCGGACTTCTCACCATACCGTACCGACGTGGCACTGGTACGGTACGGTACAGAGTGCGCCGGTACGGAATACGGACCAGTACGGGCTTCTCACCGTACCGTGCCGACGTGGCACTGGTACGGTACGGTACAGGGTGCGCCGGTACCGAATACGGACCAGTACGGGCTTCTCACCGTACCGTACCGACGTGGCACTGGTACGGTACAGGGTGCGCCGGTACGGAATATGGACCAGTACGGCCTTCTCACCGTACCGCACCGGCGTGGCACTGATACGGTACGGTACAGGGTGCGCCGGTACGGAATATGGACCAGTACGGGCTTCTCACCGTACCGTGCCGACGTGGCACAGGTACGTTAAGGTACAGGGTGCGCCGGTACGGAATATGGACCAGTACGGGCTTCTCACCGTACCGTGCCGACGTGCCACATGTACGTTAAGGTACAGGGTGCGCCGGTACGGCATATGGACCAGTTCGTGCTTCTCACCGTACCGTATGGACGTGGCACTGGTACGGTACGGAATATGGTACAGCGGACCGGGACGGTACGGAGGTGTCGTGCCCTTAGTGTAGCGTGGGCTACCTGGTGGTCGACGAGTGGGCCATGATGTTGCCGCCGATGGGCTTCTTCGGGTCCATGAACGCCGACGGCCCGCCGTCCACTTGCGCCACCACCTGGTTCGTGATCACCACCGCAACGCCGAACTAAATGGCGAACGAGTGAATCGATTATAATTCGCCACATGAAGCTCACCTGATCAGCAAGGCCCAGCAGGCCGCGCAGGAACTGCGCGAGGTGCATCTGCCGCGCGGCGAGCTCGCCGCGTCCCGAGAAGTCCGTCCGGTAGAGGGCCATCGCGCTGTCGACGACCACGAGCGCATAGCGCGACTCGGCCATCATCTGCGCCGCGTGCCCCAGCAGCTCCGTCTGGTGGTCGGTGTTGTGGCATCGCGCATACGCCACGTTGTCGAGCACGTCCTGCGGTGAGAGGTTGAACCTACACGAAAATGATTGCATGCAAATTCTTGGCGATCTAACATATGTTCTTCTAGCTATAAATTACGGCTTAGACTGATTCAGCATCCTAAGAATTGTGGCGCTCTTCTTAAATGAAACTAAAGCCCCACTGAAACGTTTAGTCTTTTACCGCCTGATCTAAGAGAGTACTAAACGTTAGGTGTCTCCTAAGCTAGTCCTAAACATGAAGCTCACCTACTACCTGCAGTTGGCCTTTATTTAAGGCGCTACAACCTGAGCCACACGTTGAAAGCTTCTGAACCTTTATGGCTAGGCTTAGCTCTCCTAAAGAGAGCTCCACCTCGGACATAGACGTTCACTAGAATGTTCGTAAATCTTAGCCAAGACGTTCTTGAACTACGGTTCCATCTCAGACCTGTCTAAAACGACGAACAAACGGCTAAAGTGCCTTACCGTTGCGCGATGGCGACGAGCCGCTCCGGCCGGAAGGTGCCCTCGGTGTCGACCCAGAGGCACTTGCCCTCCGCGCCGCCCATGTCCACCGGCATCTGGCACGTCACCGCGAGCATGTGACACAGCTGGCTCTTGCCCGTGCGGAACTCGCCGAAGATCTAAACCAGGAAGTTAGGAGCTGCTTGACGCCCTAGAGTGGTCAGGATCGGTTGGAGTGCTCGGAATGACATGCAGAAAACCATGTTGCTTGGACGCATGCATGCATGTACTCATGCGGTACCGCATGTGAAAGCACGCATGCGTGAGCTCGTGCGTACTAAGCGGCATCGCATGCTAGGTGTGTAGGATGTAGGAAAATTCGCATGTCATGTTGTGTGCGGGGGGCACACGCTCAGTCATGCGGCCTAGGTAGGTGCTTTCGCACGCTAAAGCACGGCTTTGCTCCTGTCAAGAGGCTGGTAACACCCTAAGAAACTGGCCATTATTGATTGGCGCGAAACTTTCTGTACCCGGACCTGCTGGCCGAGCCCACTCGTAGCAGCTGTGAATGCCTTACCGGGTGACCATACCTAATTTACGAACGCAGGCCGTAAGCACATTCCGAAGGGCACGCTCGGTCCGGCAGTACGGCCGAGTGCTACGGTACGTCACCGACTCATCCCAAGCACAGCATAGCACTCGCAACAGCACATCTTCCTTCGCTTGCTTAAACAACCCTGTTGCTAGCACACGTTTCGTCACAGATGAAGACACCGGCCGTCTTGTTTCCGGAATGCCACGGACCACAAAGACAGTTCTGGGCCCATCTGGGGGACTGCGAAGCAGGCCACTGCGGACACTTTATGACCTTTGATTCGTACACACCATGCACACCATGCAAAAGCGTCAAGCTCGGATCGTCGAGATACCCACCACTCAAGATCTCGCAGTTCAACCACGACATCACTCTCAAGCGACCACTCTCTCTCTCTCAGGCCGCTTAGGTGACACTTAACAATGTTCAGTACGCCCGTCTTTGGTAGAGTGGTATTCGAACCACAGCTGGCCTACGTCTCACATGGAAGCCCGCAGGTTAACGACCACACTTAGCAATGTACCACTCAAATTGAATTTGTGAACTCGGGACCGATACTGTCCTGTCTTCAGTTCAATGATCCTACAAGTCAAACAGAACGTACGAAGGGGGCCAAGTCTCCTATGGATGCTACTGCTAACGGGAACAAAGGACATTTTGAAGAGGTCCAAGCATCTCAGTTTACGGCAGCGCTTCCGGACGCACCTCGGTGATGGAGCCGGTCTCGATGCCGTTGCCCAGCAGGCGGTCCAGCTCGCGGGAGCCCGTCCCGATGTAGATGATGTCGCCGCGCTTCACGTGCACCTCGCTCGCCGTCGTGAAGCCCATCGGCACGAGCTTGCGAGACTCTTCCTGAAGTATCCCGGGTGAACTTGCGTAAAGTTGCAGCGTAAACGTACGATGATTTTGTCGGCCTTCTGCTCGCTGATGCCGTGAACGACGGAGACATGGGACTTCTTTGCGTAGGCGACCCCCTCGACGGTGTAGAAGCCAGCGGCTTTCAGCTTCTTGATGTCCGACGGGTGGATTCCGTATTGCTAAAAGACACGCGGGTCAGAGATAAAGCACTTGTGAAAGAGAATTTAGGCCGTTATGTGTCATGCAGTAGCCTGGGATCGCAGTAAGGCCAACAAACTTCTTTGGCTGGAAAGCTTAGCGAAATGATGTCTCAGTGGCCCCAAAATAAGGTTTTACATCCGCTCTAATGCGCCTCTGTCTCATGCAGAAGTAGATAGTTTTGCTGAACTTGAATACATTTCTGGCTTTATTTACCATATGGAATTTTATCGATTTTTCCGCTAGTGTCACCACGAAAAAATTGGACAAATCTAGGACTAAGAATACTGGGAAATCCTAGTTTGCTCACGTAATTTCGCGCAGATTTTTCCTTTAAATTCCTACCGGTACACCAAATTTTTCGACAATAAATGCATTCAGGTTTAAGTTAGGTTGCTTTACCTCAAGCCTCTCGATGGGAAGAAACGGCGTCTCGTCGTCCACCTCCGCCATGTTGGAGGTCTCTGCGATAGCCTCCGCGGCGGCTTGTGCGGTTGCAGCGTTGACGCCCTTGTCCTTCGCAGCTTGACGAGATTTTTGCGCGGCCATTATCGCGAGAAAAGTTCGCAGCGGAATGCGGATGGATGCTACGCAAAGCGGAAAATCGAAGCGTTCCAGGCGGCGGTCAAGCCCGCCCGTTTGCCTTCGCGTCGGGACCCAGCGGCCGCCTGCAGATCACGCCGTACGGTATCGCCGCTTTGAGTGCGGCTATCGAGAATGTGGAGGTAGCATGAGAAACGTCGAGAAGAATGCACGCTAAATGACACTGAAATTAAAGAAGAAAAAAACTTATGGTTTTGAGCAAGCATTGACCGAAATCTCTGATAAAGTCAGAGCCGTAATTTCAATTTACAGAAACCAATGAGTGCGGAATTTCAGTGTCCTTGTGGTTTTGAACCTCATGAGACTTCTAATGAAACCAAAAAAAGAGTTATAGTAAAATAAGCGGATCACTTTACTGAATCGAACCCGAAGGAAGAAGAAACCGACGGCTAAGATAAGCATCTAGGCCTGGAGTGCGGCTAGCGACAATGTGAGTAAGCATAGAAACTTTTCAAGAGGAATGCTCCTTAAATGACAGTGCAGCTAAAAGTAAAGCAGGCAAGTGGATTTGAGTAAGCAGTGGCCGAATCCTGCACCAAACAAGAGTCGTAACTTTCGGCTACCCGGAGCACCCGGTGTGGAATAAAACTGTCTTAATGGGCAAGAACGCAATACAACGCCCAGTCCGCCTTTAGGCTGCTCATTTTAGAGGGCACAAAATAGTTTAGCTGGCCCTGGACGGTAACGCGTCAATGGCAAAACTTCAGACACACGCACAAACACGGTTAGAGCTGTCAGAGCCATCCTTCGCGTGCCGAACTGGTCTTCTTACAAAATGTCAGTCCCTAGTTGCGTGGACGTGTAGACGCTGTTCCTGGTTTCAAGGTGAACTCGGTTTAAAATCTCACTTTCAGGTTCTCTTTGTGTTCCCTTTTCAGTTTGGGGAGTCCGTTTCAGTGTTCATTTTGCCGTCAATGAGTGCATGGATAGCGGATGACGATTGCTGATGGGGTCATTTTCCATATGCTACGAACGCTAAGGACATCATCACTGAGAAGTACTCGGCGAGCGCGTATTTTTCCTTGCTTGGCGTTTGCCCTCTCGCATAAACAAGCGCATAGCGCGCACCGGGAAGGCCAATCGGCCAGCGGACCAGTGGACCGAAGATGCTGACTGACGCATTGATCGACGGGCATCGCACGGCCGACGTTTGCTTGTTTTCGCATACGCGCTACGCACAGCAGTTACTCCGCTTTCGAAACGTTGCGCTCGCTTCCGCAGTCATAGCGCGTGTGCTTCCCGTTCTAGCTTCATAAGCCTAAAGTTATTGCGCGATCCACGCAGGTTCGCACATCCCATCTGACGTTCTTTCATAGCTTTCTTGAGAATCATGTATTCATTATTGACTTAGCTGACTGACTGCTTTGCTCGTGTTTTCCATTGCTGCGGGAAGCTGTTCGTTGTAGTGGCTGCACCCGATTACGTTCCAAAGCCGGAAAGGTTTCCGGCTAAAATTTCAGCCGATAATGTTTTTGGTCATTCCCGTTTTGCTTAAGTCTCGCTTTTTTGAGTTCTTAAGCCTAAGCCTCAGCCAAATCAAACAGTCTAAGCCGAAGCCTAAGCGTGGGTGGCGGGTGCTTAACAGTCTGGCTGAGTGGAATTCACAGTGACACCATTACATACGCTTAGGATGAGGCTGTTTGGTTTGGCTTGGCTTAGGCTCTTAGGCTTACGCAAATTAGTATTATCCTCGTAACTCAGTCTTCCTTAATAATTCACTGAATGTTAAACCATTTTGTGCCGATCTTTGCCGCAATGAATTGCGTGCAGGGCTGCTTCGCTTTGCTCCAGAACCAAAGTTCAAATTCGCTTGTTTCAGGCTCTTCACAAGCATCGCATGGCCTTCTGGTACCCGCGCCACTTCCCGGACGTGCCGCTGCCGCTGGACGACCCGGAGCTAGTGCCATAGGACGACGACAAGCTGCCGCTCGAGGCCCTCGAAGAGGAACTCCTCAAGAAGGTACTAGCGGAAGCATCGATCAAACAACAATGGACTGCGCGTCTCCCACAGTGCCCCCTCCCCCTCCCCCTCGTCAGTCCTAGGATATCCCTGTTCCTCATGCTCCGTATCGACTAAACTTCGAGAGCCGTACCGTACTACAGGCCGTACCGTACTGGCCGCGGTGGGGCAGTACGGTACGGTAGCACTTCCCCAGTACGGTACGGCATAGGGTCAGTACGGCTGCCCTACTGGAAGCCGTACTTCACCATAAGCGGGGGACCCTTTGGATATCATATTTTCCGAGAGTTTTCATTAAACGTGCCTGTCACTGGCTCAGTTGGCCCGGACGGTAACGCGTAGCCGAAGTACATGCGCCGAAATGCCTTACTCTGGCTTCGCTTTCGCGTTCAATTGCCCCACTTACCCTCGGAGTAGAATCAGTCACAACGAGCCCTTCGATTTGTCCATGTTACTCAGCCGGTTTAGTCCCTGTTATACACCCGGCTAGTTCCCTGTTACCCGCCCACCGTCCTCGATTAGGCTTAGGCTCTTCGGATTTGGCTTAGGCTTACGTCCGGGCTTAGGAAGCCCATAAGTCCAAAAACGTTTAACGATGACTGTGGGTGGGATCGCCTGAAATTAGGAGTGGTTCTTACCTACGTTAGTTATTTGGGGTATTTAGGCTGGAAATTTTTAGCTTTTAACACGTCTTATCCACTTGCAGTCGTCATTTCAGAACGAGGAGGAGACGCCGGAGCCCGCCGAGACCGCCGCCGACGACGCGGCGCCATCGATGGAGAATCAGCCCGCGCCGCCTGCACCTCCGTCGTCGACACGCGGCAGCCGCATCCGACCCCGAATGAGCATCGACGGCGGGAGCACTCCGCGCGGCACCGGCGGCTGGGGAGACGATCGCGCGAGGCGCGCCCTCATCGAGGAGTTGCTCGCCGACGAGACGCTCGGCGAAGGAGGGGCGGCTGCGTCTTCCGCCGCGAGCATGGAGCTGTCGTCGGGTAGCGGAGCACTTCCGAGCTCCGAGGAGGACCCGGACGAGTCGACCGGCGATATCACAGACAGCAACGATGCGGCATAGACGTGTAATTACGGATTTGTTAGCGATCTCTGGTGAGGAATAAAGTTCACTGATTTTTCTCGGTTGCCCTTCTCTGCCACTGCATGAGCACTTTAAGATGGTGACACTTGGCGGCAGCAAAGCAACCGCTGAGTCATGTAGCAAATCTTATGAGATGGCAAAAAAGGCTAGCATTAGTTTTCCAGTAGGGCATAAGTAGCTTTACTACGACTGCACGCAGTTACTTTAACGAGCGTGGATCCTAACTGGAAAAGTTTTAGCTAGCCTTACATAGGAATTCACTGACCTGCATGACGTACGAGAAGCCTGGTCCTTCCGGGATTATTGTAACGACGCATTACCGGCTTGGCTGGTTGGAACTGTTGATCGGCTTACGACCCGTTTCGGATAAAAGCCGGCACGCGTACCGTGTTACGGCCCGTACTGAGAGTACGGCTGTACGGTACGGCAGCGGGTCAGTACGGCAGCCGTACTGAAAGCCGTATTATCGGCAAAAATTGGCAAAAAATCATCAAAATGGTTACTATTTCTACAGATATTTCGAGAATGTACGTTAGACCGTGAAAGACCTATAAAAGAGACAATCAATGGAAAATATAATTGAAAATTAGTCGAAAGTTACGGTTAAGCAACGGCTTAAGCTTACACTTAGGCTTAATTTTGTCTTTACTACCGACCTAGTACGTGAGTACGGTACGGCTGTACGGTACGGGAGGGTGAGTACGGTACGGCAGTACGGTACGGCGTGGGTTTGCCGACCTTTAATTTCGGATGACGGTACTTACGAGTAACGACATGAACTGTAGCGCTACGGCCGGCTTGAAAGTGCTTTGCATACGCGTTCCTTTCTGTGTACCTTGCTTTTCCATACGGCCAACTCGACTCCACACTCCACAATGGTTGTGTGTCTCTAAGGCAGCTTAAAACATCCGATGGTTCTATGAACATTCCAACGCTTGCGCAGCAGTTCTTGAGGTTAACACGACCATAACGTCCGCTAATCCCTGCTAACCTTCAACCTTCCTACCTGCCAAGCTTCTTTAGGTTTTGGTTTTCGCCCAGTTTGGCTTAGCCGCCTATGGGCCGCCTTCCACCCTCGGCAGCCGAATATTGCGCCAAAGAAGAGGCGCAGCATTTCGATCGAGCAGAAGATGCCTACAAGTGGACCGTGCAACAGTTCGGAACTGGGCTAAGCAGGACGCCAAGCTTAAGTTGGCTATGTAAGCTTCAAACTGATATACCGCCGCGGCACCACGGTGTGTCAAAAGGCGCCGGACCTACCCGCAGTGGATTAGTGTGATCAGGGACCGCAATAGAATTGTGTGGTCCCTGCCCGCAATCGAATGGCGTGGTCCTCGCCCGCAGTGGAATGATGTGGGAATGGAGTGGTCATGGCGCGTCATGGAGTGGTGCGGTCCCGACCACTGTGGAATGCCGCCACCCGGGACTGCAATGGAATGGCGCGGTCACCGACCCAGTGGAATGTTTGGAACATGACAGCAGTGGAGTGTCGCGGTCCGGCCACAGTGGAATTATGTGGTCCCGGACCGCAATCGAATGGTGTGCTCCCGGCCCGCAATGGAATGGCGCGGCCCCGACCGCGATGGAATGGCGTGTGCCGACCGCGATGGAATGTTGTGGTCCCAACCGCAATGAAATGGTGTGGTTCCTGGCCGTAGTTTAATGTGTACTCCCTGCCCGAAATGGGATGGCGCGGTCCCGACCGCGGGGGAATGGTGTGGGCCGACCACGATGGAATGGCACACTCCCGGCCGCAATGGAATGTTTGAACCCGGCTCGCAACGGAATGGCGTGTGCCGACCGCAATGGAATGTTGTGGTCGTGACCGCAATGAAAATGGTGCGGTCCCTGACCGGAGTTGAATGTGTGGCCCCTGCCCGAAATGGAATATCGCAGTCCCGATCGCAAGGGAATGGCGTGGGCCGACCACGATGGAATGGCACGGTCCCGACCGCATTGGAAAGTTGTGTCCCGACCGCAATGAAATGGCGCGCTTCCTGCCGGCAGTGGAATGATGTGATCCCTGGCCGCAGTGGAATAGCTTAGTCCCTGCCAAAAATAAACCGAACCCGAATCCAAATCCGAAGCAACCTCCAAAATCAAAACCAAATCCGAAGCAAAACGACCGATTTTCCAAATCCAAATCCGATTTTTCGAAGCTTGCTTTAATGACGACTAAAACCATGGAGTATACGTCCAAAACATGGGGAGGACATACCCTTCATCAAGAACGTCAACTAAATCGCTTTTAGTTTCTGTACGTCACTATTCGACATTTACCTTGCAACGACTCGCAAGAGGGCGATAAAAGCTCCGACCAAAACGTCATGCTCTGCGTTAGTGTCGTGTAGAATTGTGTTGTAGGACAGGAATTCAAGGATTTCGATCTTGCTGAGTAAGGATGATACCTTTCACCATCACGTCCATGAGCTAATGGCAATGGTTAGAATCCATTGCAAATAGCACGTAACTGGACAATTCTTGGGGTGCATGAAAGACCGGTATTGTGTACGCACGAGTAGGTTAAAGACGAAAATTGAGTGCCGAAATTGGGCTTTTCCGGGGCGTTGTTTAGCGCTAAAGTAATACTGTACGCCGGCCGACAATAGTTACTGTAACAAAAGCACGCCACTCGAGTTCGCGGTATTCATTTCAATCGTATGGTTCAGTGCTTAAGGACAAAGTCCATGATCAAGTCTGCAACGCTTCCACGGCTATATCATGCTGAGACAGGCGATTTATTCCGCGCATTCCAACGCAAGCAACCGACAATAGATAGATGGAATCAACATTTTGGCCGGTATTGTTGTTACGTCAATGCTTGCACGGATCGCGCCTTGACGACCGCCTGGTCGACGATGAGCGGTAAATTGGAGTGGAAGGCCTTCTCCGCAGCGAGAACTGCTTCTCGAACCGCGAGCACCACCGCCGGTTCGCCGGAGATCCTGAAAGTTCGGGCTTAGAGAAGGCACTGGGGCGCGCATGACGTGTGCGCAGAGGGTGCCTCTAGTGCATGCGCCTGACACTTCTGGCATACGCGCATAATGTGCATAGCGAATGTGCATTACAGCGCTAGTCCATGCGACAGGGGTCTCAGGTCCCCTCCCCCCC